>JAJONR010007044.1:0-44576 GCA_029582245.1 Solanum etuberosum
AGTTGTCTGAACTCATCCCCATATCAGTGCTCAATACTACTCCCAATAATATATATATATATATATATATATATATATATATATATATATATATATACTCCTGGTTAATGTTAAAACATTCTCTTTCTCAATTTGAGGTAATTACTCAAAAGATCCTCTCTATTAAAAGAGGTAATACTCTGAAATGTCTCTGAACTCATAAACTCATTTAGAAATCAAAGTTTCTCTCTTTTAAATGTAAACATATTACTTTTGGGAATACTGAGTTCCCTTATATAATTTCTCAAACGTAAATACAACTCTTCTCATTTCTCATATTTACTTTCTCAAAACTTAGTTCAAAACTATAGTTGATTACAAAATGATCCTCAAAATGACTCAAAAGACCTCTTGAACTTTCCTCTTAAACTTACTTTAATTCGGTATGTAATTGAAGGCATGTGATTTGAACATGTAGAAATTCTCAAAGGTTAAAGGAGATTATGGAAGCTAATACAAAGAAGACAATGTAATCACAAATCAAAGGAATACATCTAGAACGAAGCACAGAAGGAAAAAGGCCAGGCGACCCTGGCGCACTGCTGGCGCGGGGCGCCAGGCCCCAAACTACTGACCAAAGTTTGGGGTGCACTGCTGGCGCGGGGCGCCAGGCCCCAAACTACTGACCAAAGTTTGGGGCGCACTGCTGGCGCAGGGCGCCATGCCCCAAACTACTGGATGGTAAGCCTGACGCCTTAGTGGCGCGCCACCCCAGCCCCTTTCCCAGAAACCCAACGAATTTTTCTACTCAATTCATGGTCCTAACTCATTTAGAATTGGGTGTTTCCTCCTAAACTCTTCTTGATTCTCAAACCCAACACAAATTCGTAGAAATTCTCATACAAACCTCCTCAAACATGACTCTTACCCAAGATCCACAACATAAAAGGATTCACAACCTCCATTATTCAAGATTTGAACAAAAATCAAGAAACTACTCAAAAACTCTTTGATTTCAACAATTTCATGGATAAAATCAGATGTATGGCATGAGGAAGAACAAGTCCATCACTGTGAAAGCCTTACATACCTGGAATTAACAATGTTCTTGGCGAAATCCTCCGTTCTTGAAAGAACGGTTTAAACCCTGCCCTTTTCTCCTCTTGAAACGCCGCTCTAAAACTCTAAGTGTTTAAGAATGACAAAGAGTGGCTTAGCATCTGATTAGACCCTTAATTGGGTGAGGAAAAACGTGGCTAGGCTTAGTAGGAAAAAGGAAAAGACCAAAATATCCTTCTACAAACGAATGAGATTCCTTAAATAGATATTTAGAATCACTCAGTACAATCTTATTCACAAACGAAGAATGATTCGAGTCTTAACTTAGAATTTTGGGATGTTACACATTTCACTCATAAATATAATCGTTTCAAATATTGAAGTTGGTAATGCTTTAGTGAGCAGATCCGCTAAATTGAGCGGATTTGTTGAACATCTATTTTACCTTTATTATCAAGATCATGCGTGTTTTTTTTGTTGCAGAAATATGTTTTGTCATATCTCGTTTAATGTATCCTCCCTTCAGTTGAGCTATACATGCAACATTGTCATCAAACAATGGAGTCGTAAACATCTTCTTCTTTTTTTAAAAAAAAAACCACACATTTCTTTAATATGTTGAGTCATTGATCCACTCTTCCGACTTACAATTCATGGATGACTATTATTTTTGCATGATCTGAAAAAGTAGCAACTAATGTTTACTTCATTGAGTGTCAAGCTATAATTGTGCTTCCATATATAAACAAATAGTATGCCTAAGATCGAGCTTTATGTGGATCAGACAAATATCTAGCATCTATATAGCCAATTATTTCTGACTTGGATTCATTAGAATAAAATAATCCCATGTCAAAGGTCCCTCGAAGATATATGAATATATGTTTGACACTATTTCAATGTCTTCTTGTTAGGGAGGAGCTGAATCTTGCCAGTAAACTTACTGCAAAATAAATATCTGATCGAGTATTATTGTCAAGATCTATTAGTGCCCCAATGACACTAAGATATGGAGTTTTAGCACCAAAAAGCTCTTCATCCTTATATTGAGATCAAAATGGATCCTTATGTATGTCAAGCGATCTCACAACCATCGGGGTACTCAATGGATGTGATTTATCCATGTGAAATAGCTTTAAAATCTTTCCAGTTCATGTTGATTGATGGAAAAATATTTCATATGTCAAATGCTCAATCTGTAGGCCAAGACAAAATTTTGTCTTACCAAGATCTTTCATTTCAAATTCTTTCGTTAAACACTCAACAATTTTTGAAAGCTCTTTCAGAGTGTCAATGATATTCAAATCATCAACATACACCAATTTGGATTCAAGCTCTTTTTTAAAGCACAAGAATAAATAGGGTCATTTTTGTACTTTTCCTTTAGAAAAAATTACTAAGACGATTATACCACATCCGGCCTAATTGTTTCAATCTATATAAGGATTTCTGAAGCTTATTGAATAAGTTTCTTGCGAACTTTTATATGCTTCAGTTACTTTAAATGATTTAGGAATTTTTATAAAAATATTGTGGTCCAATGAGACATATAAATAAGCTATGACAACATTCATTAGGCACATTTCAAGTTTTTTATGAACTGTCGTATTTATTAGATACCTGAAGGTAATTGCATCCACTATAGAAAAAATATGTCTCCACATAATCAATGTCAGGCCTCTGCAAAAATTCTTGTGCCACAAGTTGTGCTTTTATTCTTACGACTTCACTCTTTTCATTTTGTTTTTGCACAAAAGTCCATTGTATTCCATTGGCTTGATACCTTTTGGTTCGAAAACTTAATATTTTTCAAGTGAAGCCAATTTAGTTTGAATTGCGTCCTTCCATTCGGAAAATCATTTCTTTGTTACATTCATTGACAAATTTTGGTTCAAAATCCTCATCTTGATGCACTATTTCAAAATAATATTATAAGCAAAAATATTGTCAACCACAATATTACTTTAGTTCCACATTTTTCTCGTCGAGACATAACTTATTGAGATTTTTCATTCTCATTATTTTCAGTTATTTTTACCTCCTCAGTGGTCTTATCATTTGTTATGTCTCAGAGATTTTCTTGAGCAATTGCTTCCATAATATGATCATCTTGATCAATTGTTCCTTTTTAATGAGGGTTTTTATGATTAAAAATCAATTGGCCTACCATGTTTAAATGTGGTCTATATTCATTTGTGTAAACATTTTTCCTATCAGGACATCAACTAAAGGTGGAGTATTTGCAGTTGGAATATAAGATTTAGTAACCCTTGAAAGGTTAGTAAATGCATCTGACAGTTGATTTGTAATATTTTACAAATAAATAATCTTTTAACCTATTTCTCACATAAATTTGTTTGAGGATATAAATGAATCCAAATTAAAATCCAGTGCAAGCAACCTTCAAAATCCCTTTGAGCCGTCACAAAGAGTGACGAAACACACATCTCTCACTTCCCCTCGAATAGATTTCTTTTTTTTTTTAATTTCCAAAGAAATATTGTTATGTTGCTTTTAAGGGTTCACTAATACCTTGAATCTAGTACTAACGGGTATCAGCCCCCCCACTAACAACGTTCTCTTTAAGGCCTTTCAACCAATCAATAAGCCGTTAAAGAACCGCTTTTGCTAAAACTCGAGCAGTTTCGTAAAAATCTTGCTTCAAATATGAAACCTTGAGTATTAAGACTTTCTCTTGGTATTCCCAATAAGACGAATCAGTACATATTGCTTCTTTCAAAGCGCGCCCCATTCGTTCTGCTTGCAACAATTCAATAAGTTCTCTGGGTGAAAAAATATTCGGCATATCATCTTTTGAAATAAACACTTTTGATGTTATTTGACACACAATAATTTCAAAAGATAGGGATACTTAATTTCAATCTATCTCATTTTCCATCTACTAATATTCTCCCCTTAATGTTGGGTATATTGATTTATCAAAATGACAATCAACAAATCTTGTTGTAAATAAATCTTTTGTTGCAGGTTCCAAATATTTTATAATATAAAGAGATTCATACCCAACATACACCCTCAACCTTTCTTTAGAGGCCCATCTGTGTCCGTTGTGGTAGAACAATTGAAAATTTGCCGCACACCAAGAATTCTAAGATGGAAAATATTTGGCTCGTGAATAGATACCAATTGTAATAGGGAGAGTTTATAATAAATAGTTGGTATTATGTGCATATGTGCTGCTGTATGCAAAATAACATGCCCCCATATTTATACATACAACTTTGTCCTTATTAGCAATGATCTAGCTATCAATTAAAGACGTTTAATAAATGATTCTACTAGACCATTTTGAGTGGGAATATGAGAAATAAAATATTCAATTATCATTCCACTAGACAAATAATAGTCATTGAAGGCATGAGATGTAAACTTACTAGCATTATCAAGACGAATTGTCTTTATTACATAATCTGAAAATTGTGCTCTTAAACTTATTATTTGAGTCAACAGCCACACAAAAGTCATATTGTGAGTTGATAATAAGCACAGACCATCTTGTAGATGAATCTATCAGGATCATAAGTTTTTTGAATGGTCCATATGGAGGGTGAATTGTCCCTCATACATCACCTAGTATACATTTTAGAAATGCGAGGAATCCAATCGTAATTTTAGTTGCTGATGGCTAATAACCAACTTTCCTTGAGAACAACCAACATAAGAGAATTTCTTTGACTGAAGAATTATGCCCATGTAAATTCTTAATAATTTTGCATATCATATTAAAATGGAATGACTCAACCGGTCATGTCAAATGATAAAATCATTAAGATCAACAAACTCTTTGTTTCCTATGGCATGTGATTGATAAACACTCAACTACACTTCATCCAATACTAAATGTAGGAGATCGCAATCTAGTATGAACCCAACAAAGAGTTGAGGTCGATCCAACAGGGAGTGATACGGTAGAGAATTCAAATACGAAGTTATAAACGTGTTCTAATTGGTTGTAGGAATAGAAATTATCGAAACCATTGAAGTAAATCAAAGGGGTTGACAACTAGTGTCAAATGGGGGGTAAGGTTTATCAATTAACAACTACTAAAAATAAGGGAGTAATCAAGTAGAAAAGGGATACTTGGAGATGTGATTGATTAATTGCCAATTTCTCTATACGAGTGATTATTAATTACCAAAAGTCGCTGAATCTTAGTGGTTAGGCTAGGCTTTAGATGTAATAGCCATCTCTCGATCAACTACCACGAATCAAGTGAGTTCTCTCGAACCTCAACAAGCATCATATTATGAACAGCCCAAAACCTCAATTTATCTATTCTCTCGAGCTAGATAGGTAGGATCGGATTAAGATTCACTCTCTCGAGCTGAACCCATAACAACCCAACCGCTAAAATCATCAATTGATAATATTAATTCTAAAACCTCTTTCTTAAGTAAGCATAAAATACTAGACTAGAACTGCATTTGCAACTACAATTCATAAGTTAAAACTCAATTACCAATCGAACCCACTTCAAAGAAGCAATTAAATTAGTAATTAACAACACCCATAAGCTAATCTACACAAATAATAACATAATCACACCCCAAGAATGGGAGTTTTAGCCACACACCATAAGAATTAAGAAATCAATACCAATTACGTTCTCCATAGCCTGGGTATTAATCTCCGAATCTTTACAATGCTTCAATTTAGCTTCAAATCCAAAACCCAACTCAAAAACTACTAGAAAACTCCTAAAAACTAAGAAAAGTAATGTCCAAGACGAAAGCTCCAAGTCTAACAATGATAAGATATGGCAAATTGTACCAGACTGCTTTTTCTCTTTATGAAATTCGATTTATACGTTCTCAAATTTTGGCCTTCAGGGTCACTCGACAGAGTAAGTCGTGCATCGCCGACCAAGTCGGCGATGCGCCAATTGCTTCTTTCCATCTCCAGTTTACCTTGACTCTTAATCCTTCAGACCCTGTAAGTTTAGGCGATCAAAATCTTTGTCGCCGATCCATTCGGCGGTTTGCCGAAGGTACAAATCCATCGCCGAGTTGGCTTCTCCCCAGGGCTAGCTGTCTGGAACATTAGGCGAGCTGAGGTTCCACTCGGCGATTTGCCGAGTGGCTTTGGCGATTCTCAAATTTCACTATCTTCAATCTTTTTCATCTTTTTCGCTCCTTTTTACCCGGTAATGTCTTGCCTTGATCTTTTGCCTTTATATCTGCAAATTAGCATTAAAACATCAGTTGAGAGCACAAAATAGGTATCGAGGACACTTATACTATGAATAACAAGCCCTAAATGAGTCGAAATCCCAGACTCATCAACACCCCCAACTTAAACTTTTGCTTGTCCTCAAGTAAAACTCAATCTCAATCAGCTCAACAAAGATGTCTACAAACAGTGCTACTCAAGTCTCAACACGAATGCACACAAGAGGTTCAAACTACGCATGCAGTGTTCAATTGTGCACTCCAAGTTTCAAACTGTGACTAACCATCATCAAATAGAACTCATGCTCACAATGCTTGCTTCAAATGCAAGTTCAAGCTCAACAAAAGCATTCAAATGCCCTCACACCAAGAATGATTCCATGCTCACACAAAATTCATCAACAATTTATAATTCCGGAATCAAATACAACTCTCACACTCTAAAAAATAAGCACATGCATGACTCTACCCATAGGCTTGCCCTTATCTTCCAATCAACATTATTTTCAGCTCACTCAAGATCACAAAGGCCTTTCAAGGCTTGTAACGGGGCTGAGTGTAAATGTATGATCATTCTGGTTTATTGACTTCTACCTTCATGAAGTATGGCCTGCAATTCACTTTTTCTCCTTCTCTTTCGCACTCTATGATGTTCACAATCCACCCTATTGTTCATTTAAGCATGACTCATTGGATACCCCATTTCTTTTGCTCCTTTCACAAGCCTTATTTCACAAACTCTTCTCTTTTTCAATCTTTTTTCTATTTTCACATTTTTCTTTTCTTTCTCTCTTTTTTTCTACATAGAGGGGTTCCATCTTTTTCAACATGATCCTTCAAGGGCAGATTTTTCACACTTCTTGATTTTTCTTCTTTTTCACGACACACCAACTTAGGCTTTTGGCCTAAGTTGGCTATTCAAACGAACCAATACTTCATGAAGGTTATAGGTGATGGGACAAAGAGGTCAAAGTTGTTCAAATTTCTTCCAAAGAAAAGGCTAGGCTCAAATGATGCCAAGCTAGGTTCACACTCTCACAAGGTGGTCACAAAGAGGTATAAGATCAATTTTTGGTTCACTCTTCACAAATTGTGCCTAAGATCATCTCAATCGCTTGCTTTCATCAATCAATTGGACTAACGAGGCAAGTACTAGGTATTACCAAGCACATATTTCAAGACAACCTCACCACGCATGGCATTCGATACAATCATCAAACAAGACCCTACAATTTTCAGCTAGCGTGCAACGATCATCACAAGAGATCAGCTCAACAACCGGCTAGTCACAATGAGATGATAGGAGTTCACATATGACTTATGTAACTCAATTTGCCTCATCGGATCCGTACACTCATATTGTTCAATCGAGAGCACTATTTAAATCATTGGTATTGATCATAACCGATACTCAAAATTACAAGAGAACAGCCACATTCAAACACATCAAGAGGTGGCAATTTTTAAAATCAGTTCAAACAAACATTTCCAATAGTTTGCATTTAAAAACAAATGAATAACAGAACGGATCACAAACAAACAATATATATATATATATATATATAGAACAAAACCAATATTCACAAACAATAAGAATCCAAAAAGTAGCCCAAAAGAAGTGGGTATGGAAATACCTCACCTCGCCAAGCTAAATTAGCAATTGTCCTCAAATGCGCAAAAAATAGTAAAACAGTCTAAAAATAAAAGAAAGGGAGTCAAAAGGGATCATCCTGCGAGGCTAAGCCTGGGGTGAACTCTGCATGTCGGTGACTCCATCTGTCGGGGCATCAGTGCCCGGTGCAACATCATCCTTCGCTCCGCAGGATCCCACCATATATCGAGGTATCTCTCAAAGAAGCCTGCACAATTGTCTCAACCATAGCTCCCTCAGATCCGCTAAATCATCATAGACTATGTCGTCTCTAACACCTAGATCCTCCTCATCGGTCTCAGCCTCAGACTCAACATCAACCTCATCTATAGTAACATCTCTGATCGTAGTAGCCGGAGGAATCTCAGAACTGGCCGGGAAATCTGAACTCGGCACCTAAGGGAGCGTCACAATGCCAAAGAACATCGAGAGATCAGTAGATTTCAGCTCATCAACATCTTTCCGCAGCCCAACAATATCAGCCTTCAAGACCGTCACATCCTCAGAAGCACTCTGGCCCTGCTCACAAGCCTCTACCCTCATAGTAAGGGCATCCACTGCAAACCTGTGGGCATCTATCAATCCCCTATGCTCTCTCAACTCAGCCCTAATCGGGGCTAAGGCAGCAACAATTGCCCGCTCAATAAACCCAGGCATAACGACCTCTACCTGGGAGGCACGCATATCAGTAGACTGAGCCAGATGGCCCATTTTGTACAACATGGCCTGGGTGATAGGGGTTGGGAAGAAGCAACAGAAGAAGGATGAGGGGGTAAAACAGTAGAACCTGAACGTGAAGAAGTAGAGGGGCCAGAGGTACCTATAGGCTCACTAGCCTGAGGGGGAAGAATTGCCTCTGTCGGCAACATCTCAACATCAGCTACCGAGGACGTATCCACCAGTGCAGCTCTCCTCCGATCAGCCTCATCCCTCTTATACTCGGCCTCGATCCGTCGGATGTCAGTAGAGCAAGTGGGAGTCACTTCCACATCCGTCTTCTCAATCACTGGAAAACGGACCCACCTGCACAACTCAGTAATTAACACGGGAAAAAAGAGAGAAGTCTGACTCTGCTTGGCCCTCATGGACATCTCTTTCTTGATGAGTAGACCTAGATTAAGTTTATCTCTGCTCATGATGCAACCCAAACACGCAGCTTTTGGGTGCCGAAGTATAAATTCATTCTGCGAAGGCATAATTGTACTGCTAATGAACCTGAACCAGTATCGTGCAACCACGTTCATGTATTTCTTTTCAATAGGAACACCAGCTTCAATCCACCGTGGTGTGGTGTCAGAAATCAGTGGCGCTAACCAACCCTTCATATCATCGAGAGTCATTTTATGGATTTTGTCAATATAGTAGTGCATGAAGTTCACCGTACACCCAAGCACCTCATTGATCTTGGTGCTGCTGTACTTCACCTTCCGGCCCCGCACTACCACATAGTCAACCGGCTTGAAAGCGCTGGCCTTTTTATTTCCCTTTGGCACCAGCTCATCGTATGCTGAGTAGAACTCCCGGACCTAAGTAGGAATGTATGAGTCACGGGGCTTAGTGAATATCTTGAACTTGTGGAACTTTATGGTGTTCCACACCTCTAGGTACCGCTCTACAACTCCGTCAGTAGATTACCGCTTCTCTTTTAAAATCATCCTCAAACCCTCAGCCTTTAATCTATTGAGTGACCGGAGAGGAGGAACCTGAACTAGGGGTGCCTACTCGACTATCTGTGCTGGGGTGGAGGAGGTGTATCAGGCATCGGGATCCGAGCTGGATCATTCATAGCCTTGGAGTGTTGCTCCGCTCTCCTAGCCTGGAGAAGTTGGTCATCTTCTGGCTCAGATGCAGAGGCCAGAGAGCTATCACCCGAGTGGTCCTCACTACCAGAGGTAGTGAGGTGAGTGGCATAAATTGCCTCGGTTTCAGAGCACCCTCCGCTGGTGTGGGTTGTACGGGACCCTTCCCTTTACCTTTCCCCCTTGTTGGATGAAGTTTAGCCGGTGCTTTTTAGGGGGGGGTGCAGCCCCCTTGTTTATCACAATGCCTCTTGCCCGCTTCCAGGGCAGTTGATTTCTTTCGGCAACTTTTGGTATAGCCATTTCTGCAAAACAAAACCACATATGTTAGATGCAATTCAAAAAAATTCAAAGTTATAGAACTGTGCAGCCGAACCGTTCGGCGAGCCGCCGACTCCATTCGGTGAGCCAAGTCGAGCTCACCGAATGTTATAGAATAAAATTTGTCACAAATCAGCACCGGTTGGCGATGTCCAGGGCCTTTCGGTGAATCGCCGACTCCATTCGGAGAACTGGAAGTAGCTCGCTGAATGTTACAGAATAATTTCAAAAAATAGGGGCGCAGAAGGGCGATCAGAAGGACATTCAGCGAGTCGCCGAGTGAACTCGGTGAGCTCAGGTGTATCGCCGAATGTTACAAAACATTAATCACCAAAAATGTAAGATAAAAAGGCGATCAAGGGGTCTTTAGGCGAACCGCCAAACCACTCGGCGAGCTCGACCCAGCTCGCCGAATAGTCCAACCTGCCAGCTTTTTACCCCGACCTTCAATTTCTCACCTGCAGCCCATGAAAACAAAATTAAACCATTATTCCATGCAATTGAACCCAGACCCATACTATCCATGACCTCAGAGAACTCAGACTTCCCCCGATTTGGCCAAAATTGGCCAATTGACATCTTTTGCCCTTAAGAATGACGTCAACCGCTCTATCATTGGGAAAAATCTGACAATCGGCATAATTTGGGGTTACTCAGACTTCAACCACACTAGACCCAGCAACTAAGTCAACACAACCTAATATTTTGATCATTTAATACACGAAATTTCAAAATTTTAGGCAAACAATACAAAACGAAACACAATCCGGTCAAGCACTACCACAAATATTTACTCAATCAATTATACGCAATAAAAATAGCTAAGCAATGATCACGCATTTGAAATTACCAAAATGTAAAGTGTGGGGTTCGGATAACCAACCTCAGAATTAGATATTTAAAAACCTAGGCCAGCAAAGTACCAAAGTGTTCCTTCCCGAGCAATCGACCCAACACACAAACAAAAAATACGAAAACTAAAATCGAAAGTGCGGCTTTGAAAGGGTAGAAGTCGAAAAGTATGAAATGAGGGAGAGTTTTGAATTTAAAATCTGTTCAGCCCTTCATGACTCTTCAGCTCGCGCGCTGATCGGCGATACCACTTATGTCACCGACACACTCGGCGATGCGCCAAATGGCTCTTTAGCCCGCCGAGTTTTACAGAACCTCTAGCCAACTAGATGGTTCAAACGGCGATCCAAGTCGGGATCGCCAACCTATTCGGCAAGTCGCCGACTGATCACTGAGCTCGCCTAACTGCTCCAATTCCCACAATTTTAACTTTTCAACCTGCACATTCAACACATGTTATTCAAACAACAACAAGAAAAACTTAAACACTTGGGTTGCCTCCCAAGAAGCGCCTTATTTAACGTCATGGCACGACGTGGATACGCTTTCAAGTTTCATTTTTCGGGTTAGCCAAAGTATCACTTGGTAGACCCCTTTTTTGCCTTGGGTTTAAATGAGATGATATTTTACCCATTTGCGTTTCCAGTTGTTTAATGGACACCGAGTGAGAGGTCACCATCTGGTTTAGAGTGGAGACGTCCTCTTTCATTTCTTTAAGCACTTTGTCCGACCTTTCTACCTTTTTGAGAATGCGTGCAAGCATATCTTCAGTTCGGAAATTATCTGAGTAAGCCCTTTGCTCTTTTGGCTTTTGACGTTCGTGAGGAGGTACATATCATCATTGTCACCGTCTCTCTCCCTTCAGTTTGTACCACGGTCACGCCACTCCTTATCACGGTCTTTCCAACCTTCATCACGCTCTCTATTCCAACCTTGGGTTCTACTTGGCCTTGGATAATTTTGGCGGTAACCTCCTCCCTAATTCGCTAGAAAGTGTACCTCTTTATTGTACAACGCTTCAAAGTGTGCATCATTGGGATTTACTCCGCTTACTCCAACAACATTCACAACCCTAGTACCACTACCCATTACATGCTTAGACAAAAGATCCATTTGGGTGATCATTTTAGCCATGTTTTCATCCCGCTCTTGGTCTTTTTCCATTTATTCCTTTGTCATCCTGAAAGTCAAAGGGGATACCCGATCCTCTCGAGTTTACCAAGCTCGGTTTATCTTCGTCATCCCATCAATGAGAGTTGACGCTACCTCAAACGGCTGCTGCAAAATTCCTTCTCGGACAAGTTGATCAGCCACACCTTTGTTCACCGAGTCTAGACTCTGGTAGAAGCGTTGCAACAACACGTTGTTTGGAAGTCTATGAGTTGGGCATTGGAGTAATAGCTTCTGAAACCTCAGCCATGTTTCATGGATTGGTTCACAATCCAAACGTTTAAAACCCTGAATATTATCTCTCAATGCCATCATCCTCGAAGAAGGGAAAAACCTTATGTAAAATGCCTCAGTAAGTTCATCCCACGACGTAATCGAGTCCCTTGGTAGGTCAGCTAACTATTTAGTTGCCTCCCCCATCAAAGAAAAAGGGAACAACCGAAGCCAGACTGATTCTTGTAAGATGTTCTTAAATGAGAACGGACCACACACGTCCACAAAATTCTGAATATGGTCATGGGGATCCTCATGAGCCATCCCTCCGAATAAACCTTTCATTTGCAAAAGTTGCAGCATCGTGCTAGTCACATGGAATACAACATTTCCCACGACCTAAGGTAAACGAATAGCACCTACACCATCCACTTGAGCCGCTTCATTTACATAATTGAGATTTCCAATGTCGTCTTGGTGGCCAAGTTGGCTACCGTTACTTCCGTTCACACTTATCTTGTCACCTGTTCACAAATAGCCAACAACAAACACAAACTAAAGTAAGTCGATTCAACTACAAACAAGATGAGATCACAACTATACTCCACTAAGAGAATTCTAAACACCACTCCCTGGCAGCGGTGCCATTTTTAATAAACGCTCAACTACACTTCATCCAATACTAAGTGTAGGCGATCGGAATCTAGTATAAACCCAACAAAGAGTTGGGGTCGATTCCACAGGGAGTGATATGGTAGGGAATTCAAAGATGAAGTTATAAACGTGTTCCAATTGGTTGTAGAAATAGAAATTATCGAAACCATTGAAGTAAATCAAAGGGGTTGGCAACTAGTGTCAAATGGGGGGGGGGGGGGTAAGGTTTGTCAATTAACAACTACTAAAAACAAGGGAGTAATCAAGTAGAAAAGAGATACTTGGGGATGTGATTGATTAATTGCCAATTACGCTATACGTGTGATTATTAATTACCAAAAGTTACTGAATTTTAGTGGGTAGGCTAGGCTTTAGATGTAATAGCCATCTCTCGATCAACTACCATGAATTAAGTGAGTTCTCTCGAACCTTAACAAGCATCATACTATGAACAACCCAAAACCTTAATTTATCTACTCTCTCGAGCTAGATAGGTAGGATCGGATTAAGATTCACTCTCTAGAGCTGAACCCATAACAACCCAATCAGTACAATCATCAATTGGTAATCTTAATTCTAAAACTTCTTTCTCAAGAAATCATAGAATACTAGACTAGAACTGCATTTGCAACTACAATTCATAAGTTAAAACTCAATTACCAATCGAACCCACTTCAAAAAAACAATTAAATTAGTAATTAACAACACCCATAAGTTAATCTACGCAAATAATCACATAATCACACCCCCAAGAATGGGGTTTTAGCCACACATCATAAAAAGTAAGAAATCAATATCAATTACGTTCTCTATAACCTGGGTATTAATCTCCGAATCTTTACAATGCTTCAATTTAGATTCAAATCCAAAACCCAACTCAAAAATTACTAGAAAACTCCTAAAAACTAAGAAAAATAATGTCCAAGACGAAAGCTCCAAGTCTAACAATGGTAAGATATGGAAAATTGAGACAGACTGCTCTTTCTCTTTTTGAAATTCAATTTATACGTTCTCAATTTTTGACCTTCAGGGTCACTCGGCGGAGTTAGTCGAGCATCGTCGACCAAGTTGGCGATGCGCCAGTTGCTCCTTTCCATCGTTGGTTTTCCTTGACCCTTAATCCTTCAGACCTTGTAACTTTAGGCGATCAAAGTCTTTGTCGCTGATCCATTCGACGGTTCGCCGAAGGTCCAAATCCATCGCCGAGTTGGCTTCTCCCAGGGCTAGTAGTCTGGAACATTAGGCGAGCTGAAGTGCCACTTAGTTATTCACCGAGTGGCTTTGGCGATTCTCAACTTTCACTATCTTCAGCCTTTTTCATCTTTTTCGCTCCTTTTTGCCTGGTAATGTCCTTGCCTTGCTCTTTTGCCTTTATATGCGTAAATTAGCATTAAAACATCAGTTTAGAGCACAACATAGGCATCGAGGAAACTAATACTATGAATAACAAGCCCTAAATGAGTTGAAATCCCATACTCATCAGTGATTCAACCATACCATTATTTGTATGGTGCAACCCAGCACAAACTACGGATCATTTTTCCTGCACAAACTTTTTTCCCATCTTTATTGTTGTAATATAAAGGCCTTCAAATTTTCCTTCATTGGCAGTCTCAACATGATTGCCATTTTGACGAATAATCTTTAATCTTAATAAGTTTCTTTGAGAGTTACTACAGTACAATGCTTTGTTAATAGTCAATATCATTCCCCCTAATAAGGCTGCTCTTCTAGAGCCCTTAATTAATTTTACACTACCAGATATTGTTTTATCTATAAGCACACTAGCCTTCTTTTTCACCAACAACGAAAAAAAAAAGTTCCTATCAATAAAAAGTACCTTGAATTTTTTAATTTTTCCTCCATCTTTTATTCACACCAACACTTAACTCTTAACTTCAACAATAAGCTCACTTCATTGATATTCCAATCATTTGTATATCTCATTTCTTTCAATCCTATTTCTCTTTCCATTCTAAATTTTGTTTCTCCAATTTTCTCTTCTGACATTTCACTAGATTGACATATAGATTTTTCTTTCCAATTATAATGAGTTAACCTCTCTGGTTTAGTGTCAATGATAGCTCCACCTTAATTATAATGTGAAAGAAACAACTTTAATTTTAGATATGTCTTTTAATAGCCATTCATTTGGTAAGTATAAAATAAATATATCTATAAAAAATACGGCTACCAAATTGGTAGAATGTTGACAAGGTGTGCAATTTCTTCATCACAACTACAAGCATAACAATAAAAAGCCGCATCCTCATCATCGTCAGTATCAAAAGAAGGCCATTGACGCCACTTATTCTTGTAAGAACGCTTATGATGAAGGGAACACCAATTTGAGTTTTGTCGTCCTAAAAATACTGTAGGATTAAGTATCCAAATATTACTCAATATGTCAACCAAGTTTTTTCGAAACTCTGCTAACGCTCTTCGCTTTGTCTTGGTTGCTTTCATTCTGCCAATTGCAACTACACCATTGTTCTTTAATTCTTCTTCCCCCATCAAGACTTGTATTAGGCTTATAACGTATTCTGCTCCAATGTGTCCTGCCTCTGCAGCTTTCACAAGATATTTCATTGCATATTCTGGCCTTTCTTTCCTAAAGAAATCAACCTCAAGTCACAAAAAAAATTCTAATTATATATACCTCCAAATGAGAAATATGTTTGGACCATTAATAATGTATATTGGCAAATATTTGAATGTAAGGTACAACGCATATGAAACTTCTTATCCGGGTACATATACTTCTTTCATTTCAATTTGTTTGACTTACTTTCCAGTTTAATTTGTTTTAAAAAGGAATGAATGACAACTTATTAAATCTAACAGACCATGTGACATGTTCAATACCATAAGATTAAAGGAAATCTTAGTACAATCTACTTTTATTTAGTTTAAGATCACAAGATTCGAAAGTTTTCTTTTATTTCCTAAATTCTGTATCAAGTTAAAATTAGACAAACAAATTGAAAAGAGAGGGAGTATTACTTTTCTTCTCGATTAGATGGTGTAGGAATTAAACTGGAGTAGATGGTAGTTTTGTATGTTAAATTCTGATTTCTCTGGATATAAGGAAAATAAAGAATTTATGACTTCTCTTATAATTTTAGTAACTTTGCATGCATTAGAACCACCATCTACAATAAACTTGAATGATTTACTTCCCCATCTCAATTTATCTGTCGATGTATTTCATGAAAAGAAATTTAAGAAAGAAAAAATCCAGTCTAAAAAGGAGATAATTCTTTTAAAACTTGTGGTCTAAAACAGTTATAGACATTTGTATAATTATAAATTATATCACTCAAGATAAAAATGAAAAATATAAAGTTAAATTATATTTGCAAGAAAGTAAGACATTCTTTTTTAAACCGAATAAAACTAAAAGACGACACATAATTAAGAGATAGATAATACGAAAGAGAATACTTACCACACCTTTTTGGTACAAGGCTTCTGGATTCCCATTCTCCATGCACGTCCTCATGAACAAAGAAAGTTTATTTTCGTTCTCTTCATTTTCACTCTTCCATGAACATCCTCGTATTGGAAATTCCTTTAATGAAATGTGACGATAAACATATGGATCGTTCGAAACTCCATTGAAAATTTTACAGCTGATACAAATTAAGCCTTTTATGTTAAAATAAATATTAATTAAAAAAAGAATCTATAATGTAAACATTTATGTAAGAATAATAATAATATGAACCTGAACTTGACATTGATATAATCCAAAAAAGAAGAAGAAGCAACCCTTGCAACAATTTCAGAAAGGAGCTCATTTGGAAGAGATTTGATGGAGGAATTCACAAAATTATTTTTAAATTTTCTATTATATTTTCTTCTTTTTCTTTTCATTATTATTGTTCTTGATGATTGACTTATCTCCATTATGACGCTTTTAACATGTTTTTTTTTTTTTTTAAAAAGAAAATAATGTTAGTGTTAAATTCCTTCAATTTTTTAGCACCACTTGTCCACTCATTTTCCTATGTACACTTGGATGAGTACGTTTCTTTCATTTTGCTATAATTGCAACAATATTTCTATTTCTAAAGAATCATCATCAATAATTTAAAATGTTTTAAAATTATAAATTGTACCAGCTGTACTTAATAACAGCAGGGTTCGACAGAAACATTTAAAATTGAAAAGGTCGTCTGACTTCCCGACATGTCATCTACTAAAAAGGACCCTCTCATCAATCTGCCGTTCTATGAATTTGTAAGTCCCATATATTTTAAGACAACTGACCCTGCTAAATTGAAGATGTGCACACTAAAAAAAATTAATTTCTGCTTTACGTTGTCCGGTGATGTAACGTTGAGAGAATGAAATTTCAAGTAGAAAAAAGGAAGCTTGCTAACAAAATTCTAGTTCATAGTTTTATTACAAGAAAGTATTTTAAACAATTCTCGTATGTGGTATAACTTGGGACAAGCATATCTCTCGATATATAACGAGTTTGAATTCCTACAACCTATAACATTAAATGTCTTTGAGTCTAGTTTTCATACATCAAGCCATTCGTAAATCTGAGTTCTATGTAAAAAATTATGATAGTTTGAATGAGACATAGTCGGCAGAAAACACCCACTTGGGTTAAATCAGGTGTCATGATCCGAAATCGGGCCATAATGGTGCCTTCCATTAACCTCCAGTAGGCAACCTGAAACCCAAACATATAGAAGATTTGTTAAAACTAGCATATAACTATGCAGAAGCAATAATAAGAAAGAAGAGGAGCCCATAGCATAGATTTGTATATAACGATACAAAACATACAAAAAGGGCCCGAAATTAACCAAAAAACAAAACTATATACAAGATCCAACCTCAGACTTGGTGTCACCGGTACAGGAACATTTAAGTACAAAATGGGAATATATACAACAGTTATGTCCAATAAAAATACAAAATACATAGACAATACAAAGAGGGAAAAGCAGCAAGCCTCCGGACGCCAAGAGCTCACCACGATCCAACAATGACGACCTTGAGAGATCTGGAATCAGCGGGGGTGGCTTGTACTAGACGTTGCACCAAAAAAAGATGCAGAAGTGTAATATGAGTACCAAAACACGGAGTACTCAATAGGCGTCATTGGACCACCTAGCTCAGATAAGGACTATATAATTAAAAGAGTCATGATAGTGCTAATACTACGAATCAATGCCTAACCAGAAACATACCAAAGCACAGGTGATAGAGAAAGTAAAACAATGGATATCTACAAGTCAACCACACACAATCATACAATGTGAAATGATGCAATGCATATGTGGAAAATGTATGTATAAAGTAAAAAGTCATGGAATTGTCTCATCTTCCAACTCGTTGGATCCTTGAGACATTCTGTAGACCCACCAGATCCCACCAACATATGCAAACAAGAAAAATCCAAAATTCAATTTTTGGGCTTCTGGAGCTCATCAACAAATGTAGTATGCATGCAGCACAACCCGAAATCATCCTGTAGACATTCAAATTTTGTGGAACTCTACAAGACGTGCTCAATTTGAATTGAGACTCTAGAAGGCTTGTAGACTTTTCACAAATAATTTGTTTGCAACAAATTTTAAAGTGACAGAAAATAAATTACAATCACAAAAAAATATGAAGAAATATAATTTTATTCATCAAGATTGTAGGTACAATTCTGTTGATCCCTTGATTCTACTCTCCTAAGATTTATCCATGATTCGAGGGCCGTTAGTGGCGTATTTCTCCAACTAGGATGATTTAGATTTGACCTCTATATGAATATTCCATGACTTTTGTGGAATATATCGAGATGCCTTTTAAGAAAATTTAGTACCCTTTATATAGGCATGAACTAGGGTTTAGGGTTGAGTAGCCTCTAAGAAATGTAATTGAAATTGAACACATCTTGTAGAGTTCCACAAAATTTCAATGTTTACAAATGCCCCCTGCTTCAAGGCTTATCGGAGTGTAGACTCGATGAAACTCATAGACGAGGCTTGAAGTACTCATTCTTCCACCTTTGCAGCTTTAGATTTTCAGATTTCATTTATGAGAGTAGAGATGAAGGGCAGATTTGGTCCCACTGGGCGTCCCAATTTGTTTGCCACAAATTTTAAAGTGACAGAAAATAAATTACAATCACAAAAAAATATGAAGAAACATAATTTTATTTATCAAGATTGCAGGTACAATTATGTTGATCCCTTGATTCTACTCTCCTAAGATTTTATCCATGATTCGAAGGCCGTTAGTGGCGTATTTCTCGAACTAGGATGATTTATATTTGACCTCTATATGAATATTCCATGACTTTTATGGAATATATCGAGATGCCTTTTAAGGGAATTTAGTACCCTTTATATAGGCATGAAGTAGGGTTTAGGGTTGAGTAGCCTCCAAGAAATCTAATTGAAACTGAACACACCTTCTAGAGTCTCAATTTGAATTGAACACACGTCTTGTAGAGTTCCACAAAATTTCAATGTCTACACATCCATTGGGCTCACAATACCATAAAAACAGACCATTCTCTCAACAAACCGTAGCAATCTGTATATTTAAAGAAAATTTTCCTTTCAAGTCCAAAATCTCATTAAAACAATATACGTTCCCCGGGAAGACCCTAGCTCTATTGTAAAATAAGTAAGTTCAAAGTAAATACCTCTTTTAAGGCAAGAATTCTACGAAAAAGATAAAATTTCTAATAAAAATTCAAATTTCCAAAAATGAACCAAAAACATGCTCCCTCGGAACCCTAGATACCATAAAATCCACATTAAATCAATTTAGAAACAAAAAAAACCTATATCCTCTCATCTCAAACTCCATCAATGATCAAATGTAGATGTCATGATATGAATGCATGTCAATCATAGACAACCCATATACGGTTCAATTACATCACACAATCAATAGGGTAACCACCCATCATAGAACAATCATACTAACCTGGAACTCTAGCCAGTCCAAGTCCAAAGCCTCAGACCCACAATCACAATAATATCACAATAAAATCTTGAAAGTAATAAAAAAAAGCATACAGTGATAAAAAACCAATCAACACATTTAAATCTAAGTTTAAAGCCTCCTAAAAGCACTCTAAGGATTCTAACTTGCCAATCAAGACTAAGGATAATCCTAATCTAAGGTTGTACGGCTAAAGTACTAGTTTAATGTCCCAAAAATGGCCAAGAATACTTCTAAGGATCATACAACATACAATCTCATCGTAAAACCTTTCTAACTATTAATACTACTCAATTTATATAGAATCTAACTAAGCGAAGTCTAAAACGAGAACACCATAACCAACCTCAGAGCCGAAACCGCCCTCGAACCTCTACTCGGGAGCTTTTTCTTTATGGATAGCTTTGAAATGTTGCCACGCTATAAAAAAGATAAAATATACACATCAATACATGTCTAACGAAACCCATATCAATATTACAAAAATCATATAAATAATTGACCCTCAGAATTTGACAATGAAATGGAAAACTATGTTTTCATATTCCCCTCGACAAGAAGATCAAATGCCCCAAAGTTGGGAGAAGACGGGGATTCGTTTGGACCTCAAGTTTTCCAAAAACTAAACTTCAAGGAATAGAAATCAAGGGATTTGAGCTTAACAATGGAATCAATCACGAAAATGAAACTAGAATACATAATGGAAAGTAGAGACGAAGAAATCTACCTTGGAATAAAGTAAATGGTGGATAATTGAGAAAATTCACCCCAAACCGAGGTCTCTTAAACAATGGTCTAAAAAAGAAATGAAGAAAGATAGAGAAATAACATTAGGGATGACCGCAAAAGTGGCTAGGACATAGTTGGCCAACTACTGCAAAAATGGTTTGGAGGCTGCAAAAGCGGCTACTGCAGAAGTTTTCTGGAGGCTGCAAAAGCGGTCCTACCAGCAGCCTTGGCCTTAGTCAAAAGCTAAGATAGTATCCTTCTCCAAATGGGTCCTTGAGATTCATTTGGAACCCACGTAAATGCAAATAAAATATGCCAGTGCACTGAAGACAACATTTTAGACTCAACGAAATTGACAAAATGACCAACTGAGGCTGTCTCGACAAAATGTTGACCCAAGTCAACTCTCACACAAAAACAACCAAAACAACCATTTCACAAAACACCTTAAAATCATATCGATCACCTTGGGGTCCAAACCAAAAGTTTTTCTATACCAAACTCGACGTTCCAAAGCTAACGACACTAATGAAAATCTCATCTGAGCATATTTATCAAGATCGTTAACAAAAGTCAACCCTCTCAACATAAAAGCTTCAAAAAGGGTGAAAACTCACCTCAAACTCTTTCGATCGCCTCGGGAAATGTTCCACCCATCCCAACACATCAAAATCACAGTACAAAAACTATGGAAAGAGAAAACATTCAAAACGCACAAAAAGCAAGAAAATTACCAAGAAGGTCATGAAAAGATCAACTACTAAAAGAACTTTGTTCTTAAAAGTCAAAGAAATGAAGGCACCTAAGTGCTCGAAAAGGTGAGGGTAACTGGTCCACATGTCAAGATCGGCCTCCTCGACCGGATGATGCCTCCACTGAACCTTTACCGATAGAATCTCCATAGACCTCAACTTCCTAATCTACATGTCTAGAATAACCATATGCTCCTCCTTGAAAGCAAAAGACTCATCAAGCTTAACCAAATCCCAGTGCAGCACATGAGACTCATTATAACCATACCGTCACAACATAAAGACATATAAAATAGGGTGAACACCTAAAAGTGCAGGAGGTAAGGCTAACTTATAATTCACCCATCTAATATGCCTCAAAATATCAAAAGGTTAAATAAACCTAGGGATAAGTTTGTCATTCCTCCCGAACCTCATCACGCCCTTAATGGGTGACACTCGTAGAAACACACAATCCCCAACCATGAACTCTAAGGCCCAAACCCTCCCATTAACATAGCTCTTCTACATATTCTTAGCATTACAGATCCTCTTTTAGATCACAAAATTTTATCTATGGAATTACGCAACAACTCGGTGCCCCTCGACCTAATCTCAAAATCATGAAACCAGCCCACTAGAGACCGACACCTCCTACCATACAACGTCTCGAGTAGAGCTATCTGAATACCGAATGGTAGCTGTTATTATACGTTAACTCCTCCAAAGCCAAGAACTGGTCCCACTAACCTCCACAATTAATGACACAGTCTTTAAACATGTCTTCCAAAACCTAGATAGTCCTTTCAAACTGACCATTAGTATGTGGATGAAAAAGTTGTGTTGAGCTCAACCCCGGTACCCAACTCCCTTTGAATAGATATAAAAAAATATGATGTGAGCTGAGTACCACAATATGAAATAATAGACACTACTCCTCGTGCAGATAGATAACTTCTCGAATGTAGATCTGAACTAACCTCTCTAAACGGTAGGAAGTTTGAATTGTCAAAAAATAAGCAGACTTGGTTAATTGATCCACAGTGACTCAAATAGAATCAAATCTCCAAAAAGTATGTGGCAAGCCTATTGCGAATTCCATATCCATTCACTCCCACTTCTACTCAAGAGCGGGTAGCCGCTAGATAAAATCACCAGGCATCTTGTGCTTATTCTTCACATGTTGACAGTTTAAGCACCTAGATGCAAACTTCACAATATCTCTTAATCCCTCACTACTGCTAGTGTGCCCTCAAATCATGATACATTTTCACTACACCTTAATGAATAGAGTATCTAGAATAATGGGATTCCTCCAGAATCAACCAAACCATGTTTTCAACTATAGGAAGACATATATGACCCTCAATCCACAAAATACCCTCTGGATCTAAGGTCGCCTTCCTAGCCTCTCTACTAAGCACCCTCTCATGAATCACCCTTAATCTGACACCCTCATACTGTTGTGCCTGAATTTTCTCTATCATTGAAGATCTAGCCTCCACAAAAGAAAGAACCCTCCCAAGCTCTTAAATATCAAGGCAAACCATTCAATTGGATAAAGGCTGAATTCCCAAAACCAAAGATTGCTCCTCCACTACTAGCAATAATACTCGTCGCCTTTCAGCTCAAGGCATCTGCTACCACATTTGCCTTTCATGGGTGAAAAAAAATTGTGACATCATATTCCTTCTGTAACTTTAACCACCTATCTATCTCAAATTAAGGTCTTTCTGGATGAAAATGTACTAAAGACTGATGATTGGTTAAGATTTCACAATTGTCACACCCCGAGGCTACCCCCTTGATGTAAACACGGGACCTAGGATCACGAGTGACCCCAAGTTAACCCTGAACCTGGCATATCATAAGCATACTAAAATATAACTGAATAAAGATATACAATGAGGAAACTTAAAACAATAATCAACTGAAAGATCAGGAATACCCAATACTGATCTGAACATAGATAAAATACTACGAGTTTAGTGATACCGAACAATCACTCAAAACTAAAGCTGGGTCTAGTACTATTTCTGAAAAGCCTCAACTGACTAGAGTTGCTAGGACATGCTCCTAGCTAACTCTAGCAAAACTGAAACCGAAATAAAAGGCTAAGATAAAAGCATATCTATTGTCCTCAAAGTATGAGGACTCACCATTGAAGCTGCTGAAATGTGGATCGGGAACCGATCTATGCATGATCTGGATGCTAAGTACCTAAAACTACATCATGAAAGGATGTAGCGCAGGGTATGCGTCAGTACTTTGAATGTACTGAGCATGTAGGATATAGAATATAGTTGAACAAAATACATAAACTGAACAAAGCATACTGAGCAATGATATAATCCGATTTGAATGTAAGTCTTGAAATAAACGGAAGACTGAGCTAAATGAAATGACCAATTACTAATCCTGAACATGACATACTGAGACTAAATGCTGAGGTATAACTGAAAACCTAGTCAAATGCACTAAATTCTGACTGTGGGAGCTATTATTAAACAATATAAAACCACGTGAGCTAAACATGGAGTCTGATATATACGCCCCATCGAGAGGACCCAATATACCTTGCCAGGGGTATAAAGGCATGACTGGCATGATCACTAAATCTGATGCCCACAGAGGGGACTTATAAACCTACGGGGGCACGTAGTTCTAAGACTATAAGGGTACGCTGAACCCTAGTCCAACTCGATGTTAAGTCTACACCCAACTGGAATGTGTAAGCCACAACATAAATGAAATACTGGATAGCTCAATGTTCTGACATGCAAATCTGAGAATGCGACATTTAGGATCTGACCATGAACCATTCAAAACTGGAGCATGTATATCTGTTTAACTGACCTGGCAAGTGTAATTCATGAACTAAGAGAATCTACACAACTAGGGTTCTGAGTTTCATGCAAGGAACTAAGCAACGAATTCACGAAAACATGATAATCTGATTAAGAATACTATATCGTCTGAATCACAACCTGTATCTAAGGTTTTAAAAACCCTAGGTCTAAGCAAGATAGAGCGAATCAAGAATCTAACTGAATTCTAGTCTAACCCTAGTCTAACTCGGTGCTAAGTTTACTCCCAACTGTATATGTATATGACTGAAATGTAACTGAAACACTGACATACTGAATAGCTCAAAATACTGTCATGCAAATCTGAGAATGCAACATTTATATACTAATAATGTAACATTCAAAACTGGAGCATGATTATCTGCTTAACTGACCTAGAAAGTGCAATTCATGAACTAAGAGAATCTACACGAACTAGGGTTGTGAATTTCGTACAGGGAATTAAGAAACGTTTCCAAGAAAACATGATATATAGATTATGAATACTATAGCAACTGAAATCCTAATAATTCTCAAAGATTTTACAAACCCTAGGTCTAAACAAGATATGTAGAATCAAGGAATTGACTGAATTCTAGGGACCTAGTGGATGAAAGGAACCCACTAGTGAAATCCCACATACCTAGTGATGAAATTCATGGAGAAATCTTTATATTTCGGGGTTGGAACTGAAGAAAACTTGCTGCATTATTGGAAGGTTTTGATCGACTCTTTTCTCTACTTTTACTCTAAGTTCTGATTGATTTTGGAGAATAATCGATTGGGGAAAGATTTGATTATGTTATTAAGCTTAAACTGACTAAAACTATGTAGTTTAGGGGTTAAACGACAGTTTAGGTGTCTAACGCATAGGGGAAAAGACCAAATGACCCCTAACTTAAAATCTGACGATGCCACCGACGGGCCTGACCGACGGACCGTGGACTGACCGACGGTCCGTCCTGTCAGTCTATTGTTTGGCTTCAGAGAGCTGAAGGCTGGAGGTCTGAACCACGGGCCTGGACCACGGATCATGGTCCCACCTACGATCTGTAGGTCCTGCCGTTGGTCAAGACTTTCCTGGGAGTTCTGGGGGGAAGTTGAGGTGACCAACCACGGACCCCACCTAAGGTCCATGGTTCAACCTACGGTTCGTAGATGGCCCCCATCTGTGGCACCTGCAACTTCTAAAAATCTGAAATTTTGTCCTTTCTCAAATCTGGGGTGTTACATTATCTCCCCCTTCGGAATATTCATCCTTGAATGAAGTCTAAACTAGCTGAGTATGGAGGGAAGGAGCTGCAATCCCTACCACTAAGTACTAGAAATTGATATCTAACTGAACTGAGTTCCAAGAACATGCAAATACGCTGAAACTGCAAGAACAAATGAAGGAACATGACACTAAGATTGAATTTACGCAAGAGTAAACTGAGAGACTGGAGATGAACTATTACCTCAAGCTGTAACGGAATCGGAAGGAAAGAGGTGGGGATACTTGGCCTTCATGGCTGCTTCTGCTTCCCAAGTAACTCCTTCTACGGACTGACTCCTCCACAAAACCTTCACTGAAGCGACTTCTTTATTTCTCAACCTTTGAACCTGACGATCAAGAATTTCAACTGGCACTTCTTCATAAGTGAGATTATCCTTCACAACCACACTCTCTAATGGTATTATCGATGTCGGATCACCCACACACTTCTCAACAAGGAAATGTGAAAGACTGGGTGAACCGCAGCTAGTTCTGCTGGTAACTCTAACTCATATGCCACATTACCATCCCTTTTCAGGATTCTATAAGGACCTACATATCTAGGACTGGACTTCCCTTTCTTGCCAAATCTCATCACCCCTTTCATAGGTGACACCTTTAGGAAAACCCAATCATCAATTTCAAACTTTAAGTCCCTTTTCCTCACATCTGGATAGGACTTATGACGACTCTGAGCTGTCTTTATTCTATCTCTGATGAGTTGAAATTTTTCTATAGCCTCATGAACCGAATCTTGCCCTACCAAGGCTGCTTCACCTACTTCAAACCAACCAATCGGGGACCTACATCTACGCCCATATAGTGCCTCATACAGGGCCATCTGAATACTGGAATAAGCTATTATTATAGGCAAACTCTATGAGAGGTAGGTGATCATCCAACTGCCCTTGAAATCGATCACACAAGCTCTCAACATGTCCTCTAAGGTTGGAATGGTACGTTCTGCCTGACCATCCATCTGTGGATGAAATGCTGTGCTGAGATTTACCTGAGTGCCAAGACCTTTCTGAAATGATTTCCAAAAATGAGAGGTAAACTATGGACCTCTATCTGAGATGATAGACAAGGGAACCCCATGCAACCTGACTATCTCATTAATGTAGAGTTTAGAGTAATCCTTCACTGAATCTATAGTCTTGACAACCAAGAAGTGAGCGGATTTAGTTACTCTGTCCACTATCACCCAAATGAAGTCAAGTTGTCTGCGAGTACGAGGTAAACCCATAATGAAGTCCGTATTTATCACTTTGCACTTCCATGTAGGAATGTTAATCTCTTGAGTCATACCTCTTGGTTTCTGATGTTCTACCTTAACATGCTGACAATTAGGACACTTAGCCACAAAATCTAATATGTCCCTCTTCATGCCATTCCACCAAAAGACTTCTCGTAGGTCACGATACATCTTAGTGGCACCTCGATGAATGGAATACCTGGATTTATGAGCCTCTATAAGGATCTGATGCCTCAACTCACCCACATTAGGAACACACAAGCGACCCTAGTAACGAAGCACATCATCACCCCTTTGGGAGAAAACCTCTACTTTCTGCTGATGAACTGCACCTTTCAACTGAAGCAATATAGGATCAGTATCTTGTTTTTCCTTAACCTCTGCTACCAATGAAGATTCAGATCTATTCTGAACTATCACTCCACCCTCTGACATGTCTGTAAGACCAACTCCTAAGCGAGCAAGCTGGTGAACCTCTTTTGCTAATTCTTTCCTTTCTTCCTCAACATGTGCTACACTACCTATAGATAACCTGCTAAGAGCATCAACTACTACATTGACCTTACCCAAATGGTAAAGCACACAGCTACTACATTGACCTTACCCAAATGGTAAAGCACATTCATGTCATAGTCATTGAGGAACTCAAGCCATCTCCTCTGACGAAGATTTAACTCTTTCTGGGTGAACACATACTGAAGCCTCTTATGATCTGTGAATACATTAACATGAACACCATACAAGTAGTGTCTCTAAATCTTTAGGGAAAATACTACGACAGCAAGCTCGAGGTCATGAGTCGGGTAGTTCCTCTCATGAACTTTAAGTTGCCCAGAAGCATAAGCTATGACCTTACCTCGCTGCATCAACACACAACCTAGGACGACCCTGGATGCATCACAATAGATTACATAACCCTCTGAACCATCTGGTAGAGTCAAGATCGAAGCTGTAGTCAACTTAGTTTTCAGTTCTGAGCCACCGGACAGGGGTGCGGAAATAGCAACAATTCATGGTAGAGCGGAAATAGCTTCTGATTTGATTTCGCCTGAAACGAATCCCTCGCTTTGATAAGAAATATTTGAGTAAACAACAATCCGTTCATAGTTCTACAAGAGACAAAATATGGTAATAATTTCTATTTTAAATTTCTCACTGATTGAGTCCTCTATTATCAAGCTTGATTTAATATGATACTTTTCTCCCGGTCCCTAAAATTGATTTAACATGAATCCTTACTCGATCTTTGATGACGTACACTAAAATAGAGTTATATGTGAATTGGTTTAAAATGGTGCCATCATGCAACTTAATTGGTTAGAGGACAACTCTTCTCTTTTAACATCTTAAAAGAGTTGTCATGTGTCGAAATCCATCTTTCGCAAGAAAAATGGGGCTCGACATACAAAATTGTACAAATAAAAGCTTATCTTGTGTTTGATTATGTAGCTTAAGTGGAACTTGTTGTGCAGTCTCTATGATAATTTCTACCTTCACTTCTTCATTGGTGAAATACCATATTTGGCAATTAAAATTAGTTCGGGCAAATAGCTGTATAATCTCCTTATGTATTACTTTCCTATTTTTCCATGTCCTTATTGATGTTGTTCATGCCTGGTGTTGAGCCATCAATCTTTGTGCCAACTTCCTCCAGCTCATCAAATATGAACTTGGTACATTATAGTTCAAATTCAACAAAAATAAAAACAATATGGCAATACGATTTAAGCACGTCGTATTAAGCATTAGTTATTGTATTGTTAGTTACGGTAAGAGTTACTATTTAGAGTATCAAGAAAGACTCCCCGTATTTTTTAGGAGTACATGTAGTTAGTTTCCTTAAGTTTAGTTGTAGGTTGTTCTTATCTACTGTAATTAACGTTTGGGGACTGAATGAATAAGATTATTTTTCGACTACTTTTCTCTATCTGATTTTATATGGTATCAGAGTCATCATAAACTCTTACGAGTCAGATCTTTTCCCCATCTATGGCTGGCAAAACAATCCCTTCGGTTGTCACTTCTGGTGATATTACTGCTTCCAACAACAGTGCTTCTGTTGCTTCCTCTATCATTCATGTGGTACAATTTAATCCTGCATCTCAGTTACCTATCAAATTGCAAGGTAACCTCAATTTCTCAATTTGGAAAGCCCAACTTGTGATGCTACTCAATAGCCATCAACTTCTAGGACATCTTGACGGATCAAAATCGGCACCACCAATGAATGTTACCCATGATAACATTCTGCTGCCTAATCCTCAATATCCAGTTTGGTTCTCTTAGGACCAACTGATTCAACAAGCCATGATGTCATTTGTTGATCCCACCACTGCGCCAACTGTCGCCACATTTCCATTAGCTCAAAAATCCTGGGAACTTCTTCACGTGGCCTATGCAAATAAGATCCACAATCACATTTTTAGCTTGCGAAACCAATTGCAAAATCTTAAGAAAGCTTCTAAATTCGTACGGAATACTTACAAGAGGTTTTCTCTCTCTCTGATGTGCTTAACATTGCTGGATCACCAGAAACAGATGATGAACTTAGTGTTAAGATTTTAAGCGGACTGGGCTTTGAGTACCGTGAAATCTCTGCTGCCATAAGAGCAAGGGATTCTTCATGTCGCACAGAAGACAAACATGTCACCCTAGTCTAATAGGAACAATCGTTGCTTCAACAATCAACAATGGAAACAACCTGTAACTCAACAGTCCAGCTCAATAGTCAGCAAACCTGGAGGTCGAATTCGAGACCATCTGTCTGCTGCCAACTGTGCCAAAAATTTGGTCACACTGTAGATGTATGTCTTTCCAAATTGCAACACCATTTTGAAGCTAAGGCCATCTTTGCCTCTGGTTCTTGGGTTTTGGATTCTTGTGCGACTCATCATGTCACCATTAAACCTCACAGTCTTGAGGAGTATATCGGCAATGAGGGCATATCCATGGGTGACGGTAAAACCATTCAGATTACTCATACTCTTTCAAATCCTATACAATCATCTAATTCTACTTTTCGGCTTTCTAACACTCTTTGTGCTCCATCAATAAAAAAGAACTTGAATTCTGTCGCCAAGTTTTGTTAAGACAATCTAACATCTGTTGAGTTTTTTCCTTTTCTTTTTCTTATGAAGGACCTGCATTCCAGAAGACGCTGGTACAAGGTTGGAATAAGAATGGACTCTTTAAGTGGCCGCATTAAGCAACCAAACCACCATCTATCAATCTCGCTTCCGCAAAAGTCCCTTTTCAGCTATGGCATTGTCATTTGGGTCATCCTCATTCAACGATTTTAAACTTTGTTTTGAATAAGTTTTCCTTACCTGTTACTACTAAGGACAAATTTGAATTTTGTAATGCTTGTTCTTCTAATAAAGCACATCGTTTTCCCTTCCAACGCCTAAGTTTATCAAATAATAGTCCTCTTCAGATTATGTTTAGCGATTTATGGGGACCATCACCTGTTTTATCGCTCAACAAAAATTTATATTACTGTGTTTTTGTTGACCAATACACTAAGTATACTTGGCTATATACGATCAAAAATAAAAGTGAGGTCGCATCTTTATTCCAAAAATTTCATCCTTTAGTAGAAAAAAATTTCAAAACAAAAGTTCAATCTCTTTATACGGACAAAGGAGATGAATACACAAGTCTTCAGTCCTATCTTCAGCAGAATGGCATTGAAAATTTGGTTTCACCTCCCTACACGCCACAATGTGTAGCCATAGATGAACGACGTCATCGTCATATTGTTGAAATAGCTAAAACCCTTCTCCATAAATTATCCCTTCCACCAGAACTATGGCTTTTACTTGTCATAATGTTGTTTATCTCATTAATTCACTACCCACGCCCATCTTAAATAACGAGTGACCCTACCAAATATTATTTGGTAAACCACCCACCTATGCCAATCTTAAAATATTTGGTTGCCTTTGTTATCCATGGCTTAAACCGTATACCAAAAATAAGTTGGAGCCTAAGTCCACCCCTTGTGTGTATCTAGGAGTTTCTCTGAGCCATCATGCACACCTATTCTTTGACCCAGTCAAGTCCAAAATATTCATTAGTCGTGATGTTCATTTTTTGAAAATATTTTTCCTTTTAAAACTCTGTTTTCAGTAGTAAGGAACATTTTTTCTCAACTGATCTGGGAAGAAGTTAAATCCAAAGAGGAGACTCCAACGTCAGTTTGCACTCCGACTCAATCGCCTGAATTACTGCCACATGTACCACTCTCCTTGGAAGCTAATTTGCCCGGACCATCAATAAATCATACTCACTCCTTCAATTCCGATTAGGTACCAACAGTTGCTACTAATCCAGGTAATTATCCACTTTTTTCTCCTTCTTCCCGGCATCACACCACTTCACACACACAACCTGTTCCTTTGATAACATATCAGCGACGTAAATCCAACACCAAAACTCTACACCAAACCCCAACAATTCCATCTCTAGCCATCAATTCACCATTGTCGACTTCTTCACTTCATGGCAGAGAAAATCCCCTGACCCTATTATCTCCTAACCCCTCCCCTGCCAACTCCAGAGCCAGCACCAAACTAAATAACCACTAGGTCCCAAAATAATATTATCAAGACTAAAATACAATTTAGTTTTCTCACCCATTTCACTCCTACACCAGCAACTTTCAAACAAGATACCATCCATTACACGTGAAGATAGGCTATGAAAGTAGAATATGATGCTTTGATGAAGAATTAGACTTGGGAATCGGTACCAAAAGACTCAAGACAGAATGTTGTGGATTGCAAATGGTTGTATTACGTTAAAAAAACCAGATGGGTCTATAGATCGATACAAAGGTCGCCTTGTTGTAAAAGGCTTCACACCCCGGCTTAGATTTTCATCGAACCTTTAGTCTTGTTATCAAGCCTGCAACAATGCGCCTTGTCTTATCCATAGCAGTGCAACACAATTGTCACATTCATCAGCTCGATGTCAATAATGCTTTCCTACACGCCAGTTGACTAAAGAGGTTGTTATGTCTCAACCTCAAGGCTTTGTTAATTCTCAATTCCCTTCTCATGTTTGCTGATTAAAAAGACCATTTATGGTCTTAAACAAGCTCCGCGGGCTTCGTATACTGCATTGCGCAATCATCTTCAGAAAATGGAATCTATCAAGTCTGAATTTGATACTTCTGTGTTTATTTTGAAGAATTTGGCTGCAACTGTTTATGTACTCATCTATGTTGACGACATTTTGATCATAGGTGGTCATCCCAGCTTGATTAGACATGTTATTGATTCCTTGGGTTCTCGATTTTCTTTAAAGAATCTTGGTTACTTAGACTAATTTTTGGGTGTCGAAGTTAAAAAAATGCCAGATGGTCTTATTCTCTCTCAATTCAAATACATTCATGATATTTTATCTGAATTAGATTTGTAATATTGTAAAGGAGTCTTGACTCCAATGTGCTCCGGTAAACTACCTAGGGCAGCTGATGGTTCTCCACTTGTTCATGCTACACTCTACAGGTGCACTTAGTAGTTACAATATTTATCATTCATACGACCTGATATTTCTTATGCTGTCAAAAAACAGTCACAATTTATGCATGCACCTACTAATGAACATTGGAAGGTGGTTAAGATGGTACTACAGTATCTTAAAGCCACAACAATTTCAGGACTTCGAATTCTTCGCAACTCAGACAACAATCTTTACATGTATGCTGATGCCGATTGGGCCGGAGACCTGAATGACAGAATATCCACATCATGTTATGTTCTTTTCTTTTAGCCCAATCCAGTGAGTTGGCCGTCCAAAAAATAGCAAGTTGTAGCTCGCTCATCCACTAAAGTAGAGTACAAATCAGTTGCAAATGCTCTTGTCAAACTTATATGGGTGCGCAACTTGCTCAATGAATTGCGTATCACCATTCCAAATACACCCACAATCTTCTGTGATAATGTTGGCGTCACTTATATCTGTCACAATCCACTATTTCATAGCCGTATGAAACATATTGATGTAGACTTCTGTTATGTTAGGAACCAAGTTCAAACACATTAGGTTCTTGGCACACACACTCACGCTTGTGATCAACTTGTTGATACATTTACCAAGGCCTTGCCAAAACCAGCCTTTGAACAGTGTTGTTCCAAGTTAGGCATTGTTGCACTACGTCAACTGGAGGGGGTGTATTAAGCATTAGTTATTGTAATTGTTAGTTACGGTAAGAGTTACTATTTTAGAGTATCAATAGAAGACTCCCCAATTGTTTAGGAGTATAGGTTGTAGTTAGTTTCCTTAAGTTTAGCTGTATGTTGCTTTTATCTGCTGTGTTTAACGTTTGGGGATTGAATGAATAAGATTATCTTTTCAACTAATTTTCTCTATCTGATTTTATACGTCGCACCAATGAGCATGACGATAACTATATGTCAACAGTTTAAGATACAAAAACCATTCTTTAAGGTACTCATGTTACAACGGTTATCCATCCCTAACTAACGACATCTCCTTATGCTAATTGGTACAGCGTGAACCGTAGCATTTGATGTTTCATAACAGTTCTCTTATCTTTGTCGTAACGGATTTGATATCTCAATTGCAACAATTACTATATTTTTTCAACAGTTGATTATTGTATGTTATAACGCATATGTTTGTTCTATTGCAACAGTTATTATGGTTTTACAACGGGTTTATAGTATATGTTGCAATATTTTTGATAACTCAATTGCGAAAATTATTATTGTTATGGCATCAGGTTATTGTTATTGTAATGACATTAATATGAAAGGCTACTGCAGCGGTTATGTTTTACCTATTGTAACGGTTCTCTTTAGTACCAACAATTGGTAGCCTCTGCTTAAGAAAATACTACTGCAACTGATCTATTTTACCTATTGGAACAATTCATATATGTTCCAACATCTTGGACTATAATTATAAATATTTGACATACAAAATTGTATATACCACAAAAGATGATTGATTCTAATTCAAGATTTCCCTGTCAAACCAACATACGCCATATACACAAAACATATAAAATATACGATTCATATTGTCACCCGCCTTACAGGCACAAAATATACAAAACATGCGATGCATATTGTCACCTGTCTTATAGGCGAAAAATAAATAAAATATTTATGTCATCCTTCATAGGCGCAAAAAAATGGTTGCAATACAATCCATGGACAAAATATACAACAGTTTGCAGAAGTTTCAACAGGATAACACAATAAGACTTCATAAGATCAACAAAAGAGTTTGACCGCATTCAAGCAAATCTCAAATGTCATCCTCATTCATGCTTTCATCACCACCTTGACTATTTTCTCCACCTACAAAAGTCAATAAATAAAAGTTATGAATCAATTTTCATCATTTATCTGATAAAACTTCTATTATAGTAAAATTAAAGATAGGTAGTGACATGAGGTGAGGGAAAAGAGGCATTAAGTTTTTTTTCCAGCAAATAAAAGTAACATGCTACCAAGTCTAGGATAACAGATGCATTCCAAAGTCTTATACAAGGCATGTTAAACGAGAAAACTCTTTAATCAAAGTAAGTTAAAAACTAATCAACATAGAGTTATTAACTACCTTATATACTCAAGTTAGCCCATTAGGCCGTTATATCACGAAATTCAGTCCATTTTCACAATTAAATGCAACGTGAAAAACCATAACATAAACGCGATATAAATAACTTAGAAGAGCTCATTAAGTTGCTAATATTATTAATATCCCTAACATTAACCAAAAAGATTCTAAACAAAATCATACAAACAAAGAACCAAATTCAAAACAATAAAATTTGAATAACAAAATCCAAAACCTCAATAGTTGAATATCAAAATCAAAACTACAGCATTTAGATACAAAAATCAAAACTCAAACCACAACATTTGAATAACAGTACCAAAATTAAAAAGGGAATCACATCATTTCAAAATCAAAATCAAAATCACAAATCGTTGAATACCATAATTAAAACCAAAACCACAGAATTTAAATATTAAAAATAAAACCAAAACCAAAATCAGAACAAAACCATACATACATAAAATCACACATATACAAATTCTAATGTACAAATATCAAAATCACACAGTGTGAATAAAATCATCACTTCAGAGAACCACAATATTTGATTTTGACGATAATTTTGGGATAACTTGTAGATGAATTAAAACTGAAATAGAGCAATAAAAGAAAAAAAATTGTCAGCACCTTCCAGACAGACAACTATAAATAAATAAGAAGAAGAAGAAAAAGAAAAATAATAATAAGAGGAGAATAATACCTTGATTGTTGCTACTGGCAGATGACCGATTGTTTGGTTGAATATCTTCTTGTCTTGATTGACCACAAGTTGTTGTCAATATGTCAGCATCCAATTGAAGCCCAGGTTACATATGATAAAGTCCAAATATGTTAACTGTAACCTCATGGTGTATGCTTCTTTTTTGAAGTTCTAACTTTTCCACCATCTTATCATCCAATTAATCCAACTTCTTTTGCACCTCATTGGTAGCAGTTACAGAGGATTAAACACTTTCCGTCTATTTAAGAGTAATTTTAGTAACTCCTCTCCCATACAATCTAAAAAATCCTGGATGTTCAGGTCCCTTGACTGTGGCAAAAGCATCAACAAATTCTTGGCCTTCGTTACTTTGCTGGCTTTGAACTTTTTTCCGTTACAGCCTACAAATCAAGTTCAAATGAAGTGAATTTAAGTTAATCAGACTAAATCCATATAACAAAAACTAAATAATTTCAAAAATATAGATGATTAATACAATTTTAGTAATTGTATTCTCATCAGTGTCCTTGTATACTCGACCAGGTTTCCTTAGTCTTATAGCCACAGAGAGTTCCTTTTGTGATACAACACCAGAGGTTCCCTTCGCTTTTTCCTAATTACATAAAATTTAGTATCAGTAAACATTTAACGATAGAAATTTCATAATTAATAATTTAAGAATAGACCACACCAAGTTGTCACGTATCACAACAAAACTTGATTTACCAGCAGTATGTGGATTCTTCAAATTTTTTTGATTCTTTGTATTTGTTTCACTTATTTTCTGAAAATAATATTGTTATTAAATGTCTTTAACAAATAAGTCAAGAATAAAAGAGTTAGTTGGGTCGCTAAGAATATTAACAGTCCGAGTGGTCAATTTTTTTTTTCCGTTCACAAAGATCATACATAATACTGTTCCTACAATTCTAAAACTATATTAAAGGATATACATGAAACAGAACCAACTTAAACTATGTACGATTCATATGTTACCTTGAAATCATAATATGAAACTTCGTCAGGTTTGTTTGCCAATCGAAGAGCATCAGTTGCAAATGGTTTATGGAGCTTCCTATACAAGTAATTCTTGTACTTTCTCTGAGAAGGCTGAATTCCATCCAAAACCCACATTTTTTCAGCTTCAGGAATTTTGTACTTCTCCTACAAATTGTTCTCTGGGTTAGTAATATAAAAAATACAAAATATTCTAAACTAAAATTAGAGAATAGGAAAGAAAACCATGGTATATTCCCACATATCTTTTTTAGTATCCACGTTACTCCACTTGTGTATATTAAGAGGACAAATCATTGCATTTCTTGCAAAAGTTCCAAGAAAGTTACTCAGCTCTGCTACTACTTCTTTTGTAGGACCAATCAGTTGTTTGTACCTATTCAGAACAATGACTTTACGATCTTTTCGAACATGTACATGTTGCATTATTGTACCCCTCTCCTTTTCTTTTGACTTAAAGAGCCTACAAATGAAACAATGTTAAGCAACATATTAAACAACATTGTAAACTGATTCAATAGTGAAAAGTATATTTATATGTTGTTTCCTTCTTCTGTGGATAAATCATTTTCTATAGAAACCAATGGTTCTTATTGTACTTGGTCATGTACATCTTATCCTTCTAGAGTAGGAAAATTTGTTGGCTCTTTTTATACTGTTCCTCCGCAATTTTTGTTCCAAAAATGGAAGAATCCATAGGCACTTGTTGCACTTGTACCTGACCAGCTTGTGCTTTAAGGGCGGTAGAATTATGTGTAACCCGTTGAACTGGTTCCTGAACAGTCGGTGCTTTAAGAGTGGAGTATTTTTGAGACACTTGTGGAGCTGGCTCCTTCCCAACCTATGCTTTAGCAGTACTAGAATTATGAGAATGTTGTTGCACTTGTTTCTGTATACTTTTGGCTATCAGGCTCGTAGACTTTTGAGGCACTTGTTGTTGTATAGCTTATGCTTTTGAACTCGTTGACTTCCAAGGAGACTTTTGTGGTGGAAATTCCTATGTAGCTTGTGCATTCCGAGCAGAAGACTTTCGAGGCAGTAGTTCCTGTATAGCTTTTGCATTTAGAGTGAAAGACTTATGAGAAGACATTAGTGGCACCAGTTCCTCTATAGCTTGAGCAACTTGACCATAAGAAGATCTTTGACACAAAATATGTTTAGTCGGTTTTGTTCTCAATGACGAAAACCATTTTCATGACATGGATGTAAGACTTCCCGCCGCCATGTACTTCTTCCCTTCACATTTTTGTTTTTCCTTGGATTCATGACTGCTGAATCTAGCAAAAGAATACTACATGTAAGCATCGCATCACCTTACAAATGGCTTAAATGTCAATCAATCAAGCTACTACTAATTATAGAGTAGCAGAGAAATCAGGCACCAAATACATATTGAAACAACTACATCAAGAACATGGACATTATAGTTAAGGAAATAGACATTTTAACATAAACAGTAGGGTATTTTATTATTCAAATCAATTTAAAACATTATATACATTCAAAGTTAAATAGATAGGATTAATCAGGAGCATTAGGTTGATGTTATTAGAAAAAGTGTACAAGAAACAAGGCCCTAATCAACGGTCAATTAGCCAAAAAAATCAACAAAAGTGTCTAGTATGGTAGACCAAAATATTCCAATTAAACAACTTTACTAGCCGTCTAGAAAATAGACGAATGTTCAAACTAGCTATAAAAGTTTCTTATTTAATCATCCACCTCCATCCAATCCCAATCAGTATCATCATAATAATCCTTCTCTTTCGATGTTTCCATGGATGAATCTTCTAAGAATTGTGCATCAGGTGGCATATGAACAACATCGACAAGAATATCCTCTCTTTACCATCTAATGTTAACATCGGATGTTGTGTTCAATGGACCAATGTCTTCATTAGGCTCCCTCCAAAAATGTATCTCCTATGTTAGGACAATTTTCTTCCTCCAAGACATACAAATCAACAAAGAGTTTATTCCATGCATAATAAACACTCGTTTTAGTTGGATCCTCCACATAAATCACTTGATGCACTTGAGATGTCAACATAAAAGGTTCATCCGTACTACGTACTCTGTTGAAGTACACACAGCCCACGGGTCAACCCAAAATCATCTTTATCATTATGATACCAAGAACATCTAAATAGTACGACACTAAACAACCATGATAATCGAGATCAATTATATCTTGAATAGCACCATAATAGATAAATTCTCCATTAATGGAATTCTAATCTTGGGAACTAGCGAAACTATCAGTTGTCGCAACCAAAGATACTCCATTGTTTTAAGACTTCTGTGTGGAATTCCATTGTAATGTATGAAATCAGTATCTATTAATGAAATAGGTAGTATATCTTCTTCTTGACACTCTACTAGGACCTTTAGCTAGTCACCTTAACAGATTAAGTACTTCAACTGTTTCAACCTTCTCTTTGAACCAGTTGGCGAGTTCCTGACTATGAATCCTTGCTCTTGTCCATGTATTTAATCTAACAATACTGTCAATTAAAACTTTATGTTCCCTACAATAAAAATTTCAAATACAACCATTAAGCATTTATAACTGAAGTTTACATTACCTTAATAGTAACAAAATAAATGAAGTTTAAAATATAAAGACTTACTTGATAAAATCCTCGATTGTTCATGTCCGGTGTTGAACAGTACATATCGATGTGCTTAAGAAGATAACTGTTGATCTATCTTCAAAGGCTTTCCTATTGTTTTCTTCTTATTTCCTACTAGATGACCGATCTTCGAGAATACAATTGATACATCATCTTGCTCTTCTTCAACATCCTCATTATCCTTAGTTTGGTATATGATAAATCTTGTCTTCACTTCATTATGTAAGTATCTGTAGCCAAAGGTCAAGAACTCTTTCGCAACAAACCTCTCTAATATTGAAACTTCTGGATTATACCAATTACGAACAAGGTCCTTAAATTAACACAATTCTCTCTCCATGGGATACGTATAACAAAAATGATTTGGACCCCCAACTTAATTTCATCTATCAAATGAATAGGCAAATGTTTCATTATATCAAAAAAGATTGGAGGAAATATCTTTCCAAACTCACATTCAATTTTTTTGATTTCAACTTACAATCCCTCTAGATCTGCTAGCTTTATTGTTGGAAAGAAAAAGATAATCAAAAGGAAAACTGAACAGAAAGAGAGCAAAAGAGACAAAAAAAAGTTACTGCAAACTTCTTCAAATCCGATTAATAATAAAAGCAACAAGACCCGCCTATAAATAGGCTTACCAAAAAACTGAAAATACTAAAATCTAGTTCCACTAACCCACTAACTACTAATTAGCTACTAATATGTCATAATATCTAAACTTGCTAAGATAAAGGAAACTAACTAAAAAACTCCTGAAGACTTGGTCAAGTTTGTTTTGAATCACTTTTCAACACTCCCCCTTGATTCAAAACTGCAGACTCCAAGTTGACCTCTAAATAACTCAGGGTTTGCTTGTGGAAGTGGCTTCATGAAGATGTCTGTTGCTTGCTCATTTGTATCACAAGACTTCAAAGTAATTTCTCCAGTAGAAACAAGACTTCGAATAAAGTGATAGCGAATATCTATGTGCTTTGTTCTACTGTAGAACGTTGCCTTCTTCATCATCGCAATAGCAGATCTATTGTCACAAAAAATCTCAGTTGCACTAGCTGGTTTCTGATCAAAATCAACAACAAGTCTCCTTAACCAAATTGCTTGACAAGCTGCAAAAATTGCTGCAATATATTTAGCCTCTGAAATTAATAAGGCCACCACTTCCTACTTCTTTGAACTCCATGAATATGTCTCCAGATCTAAGATTAAACAAGAAACCAGATGTGTTCTTTCTATCATCAATGTTGCCTGCATAGTCACTATCAGTAAAACCAGATAATGTGAATTTTTTTACCTTAGAATACCAAATTCCGATGATCTGTTGTTCCTGTGATATATCTCAATACTCTCTTTGCAACTCCTAGGTGAAGCTTACTTGGATTGTGCATAAATCTCGATATGACGCCAGCAAAGAAAGAAATGTCTGGTCTTGTATGAGACAAGTAGTTCAAACCACCAACCACATTTCTAAAATAAGTCACATTTTCCATTTCAGAACCATTATCACGACACAACTTCTCATTAAAATTCACCGGAGTAGCAGCAACATTGCAAATTACCATATTGACCTTTTTCAAAAGATTGGTTTCATATTTTCTTTGTGAAAGAAATATGCCATCAACTCCCTGTTTCACCTCAAGACCAAGAAAATAATGAAGCAGACCCAAATCAGACATGTTACACCCTGAGGCTACCCCCTAGACGTAACATGGGACCTAGGATCACGAGTGACCCCAAGCTAACCCTGAGTCTGGCATATAACAAGCATACTAAAAATGATTAAGTAAATCATGTACTATGCGAAAGCTAAAAACAGTGGATATCTGAAATGGGGAAAAAACCCAACTAGTCTGAAAATATAAAATATAATAAGAGTTTAGTGATGACTAAAACAACACTTAACAATTCGAGTTGAAACTACTACTATGTCTGAAAAGCCTCTAACTGAGTAGAGTTGCTGGGACATGTCCCCAGCTAACTCTAACAAAACTAAAAACTGAAATTAAAGACTGAAATAGAAAGCATGTCTATTTTCCTCGAAGTATGAGGACTCACCACTGAAGCTGCTGAAGTCGAATCGAGAATTGATCTAAGCGTGATCTGGATGCTGAGTGCCTGAACCTACATCATGAAACGATGTAGCGCAAAAGTATGCGTCAGTACTTTGAATGTACTGGGCATGCATGATATGGATATGCTAAGCTAAACAAAGTATATAAGCTAAACAATGCATAACTGAGCAATGATATAATGTGAAAAAGGATATAGATATGTACTGAAGTATAACTAAAAACTGAACTGAATGCAATGACCAATTACTAATCATGAAGATAACATGCTGAACTGTATACTGAAGTAACTACTGAAACTTGGTTAATGTACTAAGAGTTGACTGTGGGAGCTACTATTAACCGACATAAACCACGTGAGCTAAACATGGAGTCCGATGTATATGCCCCATCAAGAGGACCCAATATACCTTGCCATGGGCATAGAGGCATGACTGTGGCGTGATCAATAAAAATAATGCCCAACTGAGGGGACTTATAAACCTATATGGGCACGTAGTTCTGGGACTTTGAGGCTACGCTGAACCCTCATCCAACTCGGTGTTAAGTCTACTCCCATCTGAATATTCATAAAGCAAATGGCCAATTGTTTGGATTGTGGGGTTGAACTTTGAAGAACACTGTTGCTTGTTCTTGAAAGAAACTGGAGCCTCTTTCTCTTCTTTTCGTTCTAACTTGTATGATTTTCGGAGAATGAGGGTTCTGGGTATGTCTGACTAGATTATTAGGCTTAGACTGAGTAAACCGATGTAGTTTAGGAATCAAACGACGTAGTTTAAGTTTCTAATGCATAGGGGAAAAACAAAAATGACCCTGACCTAAAAATTGACGAAATGCCATCCACGGTGGGACTGACGGGCCGTAATTTGAACCACTGCCTGTCAACTGGGTCATGGTTTGTGCTCTGCTCGGCAGGGCTTTACTAAAACGAGCATAACCATTTACTCCGAGCTTGGATTTTAGCAAACTCGGTGGAGTTGGAAAGAGGATTCAAGTATCTTTAATTTGATAGGTAATGGTCCACCTAATTCATTTTGTGCTAAAAGATATGACCGTTTGAAGGTTACCCAAAAGCCATTTTTTTCTAAATAGTTGCTGACCCTCACCAACGGCCAGACCTACGGTCCGTAGGTCCAACCATGGACCGTACTGGTCAGCCGTGGGTGGGGTCAGAGACTCCTAAATCCTAGAACCCAATGATGGGACCCCACCTACGGAACGTGTGTCAGACCATGGCCTATTGGTGGCTTCCGTTGGTTCTGAAACCATATCCTGGAAAGCTGTATTTTTTGCATCTTCCCGAATCTGAGGTGTTACAAGACATCTCAAAATTCTTCATCATGCAGCCTTTAAATTCAGTGATGATCGACTCACTCGAACCCATATATATCATATCGTCAACATAAAGATATACAACTAGAAAATCATTCTTGCCTCCTCTTTTAATATAAAGAGTAGGCTCATTGTTGCTCCTTTCAAAGACACTCTCCTAAAAATAAGAATCATTTTTGAAGTACCATGCCCGTGGCGCTTGTTTTAAGACATAAAGTGTGTTTTTTAACTTGTAAACCTTATCTTCTTTGCCATTAACTACAAAATATTCAGGTTGTGAGACATAAACTTCCTATTCTAAATCACCATTTAAAAAGGCGGATTTAACATCAAATTGGTACAATGGACAATTTAATTTAGCAGCCAAGGCTAAGAAAGTTCTCACAGTTTCAAAGAGGGAAACATGAGAAAAAGTTTCGTCGAAGTCAATACCTTGTGGTTGAGAATAACCCTTTTGCAACGAGCCTTGCCTTGTGTTTTAGAATGCTTCCTCATGCATGATACTTGGTTCAAAACATCCATTTGATCCCAATAGCTTTCTTTCCTTCTGGCAAATTTACCAAGTCCCATGTCTGATTCCTTTGAATAGCCATCAACTCCTCTTCCATAGCCTTCCACTATTTATCCTCTTTTTCATTATCTTCAAAGAAAGTAGGATCTGAAACAAGTAAAGCAAAAGTACAAGATGTACAGTTAGCATATATAGGATTTTGTTTCCTATCTCTTGTTTATCTTCTTGCTGGAGTTAGCTCAGTGGAAGGTTTTTCCAATATTGGAGAAGTTGCTAGTGCAATTGATGAGGTAGTCGATGGACTTGCCAAAAAAAATCTGCTACATACTCTTGATCAACAATATCTTCAGAAGGCAACAATTGAATGTTTGAACTTACATTTGCAAAATTAAAGTTTCAACTTGAATCTTCATTAAACACAACATTTATGTTGACCGTAATTTTGCCACTCACTGGATTATATAGCTTATAAGCCTTTGATTGTGGGTGATATCCAACAAAAATATATTTTTCATCAAGCTTATATCGAGCTTGCGAATTTATCAAGGCATAAGTTATACAACCAAAGAAACGTAAGTGGCTTACCTTGGGCTTGTTACCTCTCCACGCTTCATATGGTGTTTGATTAAACACTGGCTTAGTGGGAGAAATATTCAGCAAATAGACAGCAGTGGCAACAGCTTCAGCCCAAAAATACTTCAGTAGACCTCTACCTTCCATCATGCTTCTTCTCATCTCGACAACTGTGCGGTTATTTCGTTCTGCTACACTATTTTTCTCTGGTGTATAAGGTGTTGTGAGTTCTCTGTGTATTCCATTTTTCCTCACAAAAGGAACTAAATTCTATTGACATAAACTCACCACCTCTATATGTCCAAAGAGTTTTGAGTCTACATCCACTTTTCCTCTCAACAAAAGATTTAAATTTCAAGAAATATATCAAACTCATACGACTATAATCATCAGTAAAAAGCATAAAATATTGACTTCCCCCTAAGGACTCAACACTCATTGGACCTCACAAATCAGCATGCACTAACTCAAGACAAACAGAAGCTCTCGAAGATTTGCCCACAGGAAAACACTTTTTACTTTGTTTTCCATAAACACAACTTTTACACAAATCATGATTTTCAACGTTTGGCAACCCAAAATCATTTTCTTTTGGCTCAATAATTTCAATCCATTAACACTTAAATGCCCATAACCCAAATGCCATAGTCCAATTTCATTATCTCCATTAGCTACCATATTACACCTCTCAACCATTGAAACTTCCAAAGGAAATATTTTATTGCTAGTCATTGGAACTTTAGCAATGGTTTTCCCAAATTTCTTATTTTTAATAGTGCAAACACCATCATCAAAAGAAATTGAGTATCCACTAGTCATTAGTTGTCTAATACTAAGCAAATTATGAGACAGACTTGGAACAAACATCACATCTTCTAAAATCTTAGCATTACCTTGGTTGGTCATAATGCTAACAGTACCTCTGCATTCAACCTGAATTTTCTTGTTGTCTTATAGCCTTACGTCTGATTGTTAGGACTCATCGAGCTCCTTGAACAATGATCTTGTTCCATACATATGATTTGAACAAACACTGTCCAAAAACCAAAAATCGTTAGGAGTTTCTTTTTCACAATAAAAGGTCGTGAACAACTTACTGTTATCATCATTTTCCTCTACAAAGCTTGTTTGGTTATTCTCATCCTTCTACTTTTGCCAAAAATAAGCTTCTTTATGACCTGGTTTTCTGCGGTAGTTGCACAGAAATGTCCTAGTTAGCTTCTCTTCATTTGAATCTCCTCTATCTAGATTTCTTCCTTGGCCTCTTCCACAACTCTTCATCCAAAATCACCTCTGCCTCTTCCACGATTTGTAAAGTTTTCTAGCTTATCTTTTTGATGAGTGGACTCCCCCTTCACTTGAAATTCCTTTTATTCATTTTTTTTCATCTGACCTTAGGAGCCTCTGTTCATGAGCTTGCAAAGAACTCATCAGTTCATCAAAAGTATAATCAGATAAGTCATGAGATTCCTCAA
>JAJONR010007045.1:0-54135 GCA_029582245.1 Solanum etuberosum
TATATATATATATATATATATATATATATATATATATATATATATATATTGAGAGAGGTAGATATCAGATACATAGAGCATAAATTTGTAGTCGAGCTCAGTCTATTACTCCCTTGCAATTTGACGAAATTGTACGTTTTGCCTTAAAATGAACTAATCTTTAATTTTTGTCCTAAAAATGATTGTTTTTTTCATATATTTTTTCCTTAGCAATTAATTTACGCCTAATAGGATATAAGTTCTTTAGAAACAGAATTCATATCTAGACATAACTTATGAGATATTATAATACAAAATATAAATATACACCCTGCAACTTTTCTTTTAGTTACGAAGAACATAAATTAAAGACGAACAAAAGTGAAAATGACCCTTGCAAGTTTTAGATGGACCATCATTCCGATCCATGGGGTGGCCAAAAAAGGGCATCAGAACAAGATGGGCCTACAGGCTTTGACAGAATAGGCCCATTGGACATTTAGGGCCCAATAGGAAGAAGGCCCTTTTAGAAGGAAAATCGTTTTTTCTTTTTTGTGGTTTCCCACTCGGTATTCGGGCTTCCAACAGGATTTTGTCTATATCCAGGGCTCGAACCCGAGACCTCTGATTAAGGGTGAAGCAATCTCATCACTGTACCACAACTGAGTTTAGTTGGAGAAATAAATCATTTGAGAAAAAATATTGAATTATGACTAAAAAAGAATTGGAGGAACACTTTCCCTCAAAGGGCCATGTCAATTTACTTTAGTTAAGTAATTTAATGAGACAAGTGTTAAAAGTTTATATACAAATACATGTCAGACATCTATTTGTTGGAAAAACTATAACATTCTTGAAACTTAATAATAGAAATAAAACAATAGCAACAATTTTGGTAATACATGTGGTTGTCTTAAAAGTCATTTTAGCCCGATCAGGATGTAAATTGTTGTGACCAAGTCGCACTCCAAAACTTCACAACACTTTTAAAATACATATACTCGTTGTTGGAAGTTCGAAAATTTTGCAAAACAAGCTGGCTAGAAAAACAGAATAGAGAATTAACAAAGAGTTGCAACAATCAAAGATACGTTAGAGTAGTTTTTTTTTCAAAACTAAATTTGAATTAGGCCTCAACGTATATTTTGCACGCATGTAGGAGAGACAAATCAACCATTTTTACCTTCAAATTCATTTCTTATAACTATAAGACCACACTCATTTTCACGAACTCTTTACAAGTCCAATAAAGGACATTTTAATGTAAAGATAGAAATGAGATCTTCCTAATCATGAAGTAAATGAAGAAAAAAACCAACAAAAAGTCTTTTTGACTTTACATTTCAACCATAAATATACCAAGAGTATTTTCTTTTGGTTTTCCACACGGTGCTAGGTATTGATATTGGGGCCCGACTAAATTCGGATTCGCGTCGGAAAGTCCCACATTAACCGGATTCGAGCCAGAAAGTTCCACATTGGAGGGGTAAAACGCTTTCTAACATATCCAAGGGGGCTTAAACTCGAGACCTCTTGATTAAAGATGAAGAAATACTTATCACTCTACCACGACCCTTGTTAGCATACCAAGAGTAATAGCATGATATAAACCTCGGATGCTAAAAATTGGTTAAGATAGTCTATGATCATGCACAACATAGCATTAATTTATATGGAGATTTAGTAGTAGTTGTTAAAAAGTCATGAGAAGTTGAAAACTAAGATGATCACACGTGCTTGGTTGCATCAACTAAACTTCTAATATAAATAAATAAATATAGGAAAAAGTGGAAGAGGTTCAACATCTACGTCTACATATACATAAAATATAATACTGATCATATATATATATAGTGTACTTTTGCCCTCTTCACTCTCTCCCCTCTCTCGCTCGCCTTTCTCCTTCTTCTCCCTATCTCGCCCGCATCTCTCCTTCTTCTCCCAAACTCACTCGTGTCTCTTCTCTTTCTAACATGTAGCTATGAATCGTAATTAGCAAATTATAGCTATGAAACATAATTAAAATTATTTTAGTGGCAATTTGTGAAAGTTCTCTATTTTTTTATTTGTCAACTGGATATATAATATATCCATTTAAAATGTCGATTTAGCTATAATAATATAAAGTTATGATTATATCTGAGCTAAAAATTATTGGAAAGCACTTTATATTTTACCCAAATAATATAAAACTTAGCAGTGTTTGATTTCACGACCTCCCAATAAAAAATTGAAGCTTTAACCACTCGGCCAAAAAATAGATTTCCGTAGAAAAACCAAAATAACAATAGTGAAAAGGCTGAATCAAAAAATTGCAATTTAGATATAATATTACTTAAGAATTTATTTTTGCAATCTTATATATATATATATATATATATATATATATAAAAGAGAACCTTAGATTCGCCTATGTGACGCCATTACATATTAGGATTTTTATTTAATCCTTTTTAAAAGTCACAACCTTACAAAAAAGTTACAATTTTTCATAAAAGTCACAATTCTTCATAAAAGTCACAACTCTTCACAAAAGTCACACATTTTCATTTTTCATTCACACCTTTAAAACCCAACACTTAATCCCAAGGCACCAAAAGAAGAAAGAATAAACAAAGAAAATTGATTTCAATTGCAATGCGACATTACTACTCTTGTGTCTCTCAGTCCACTACTCATAACACTGCTGAAATGGTTGAATTCATAACAATTAGTTTTTTAGTAAACAAAACTTTTATTTCTGCCACTATTATTTGTAGTTTTTTTCCGGTATAGGAAAGTCAAATTCAAATACATTAATTAAGCTTCTTATGAAGAGTGTTTCATTCCTCAAAGTTCTCTTCCTCCTTTTCATGAAGCTTAATTTTTTACCGCAAGTCATAGTAATTCATGTATCATTTTGGTGACTTTTTTTTTAACTATGTTAAAAATCTCAGCAAGGATGATTGAAAATTAATCTTCTCTTTTATCCCTTTATATAGACTTCTTCATATACTTTTTGTGAAAATTCCTTCTGTGTTGTGCTATATTTGATAGCACACAATAACAGATATGTGATAACTAATATAGAACCAATGGTGAAGTTTGTTAAAAGAACCAAGCATATTGTTCTCTTGCTTGCCACAGTTAGTATATTATTCTGATAGTTTTATCTTAGGTACAAACATTTTGTATGTCATTGCACTCTTCCTTGAATATTAGTATAGAGACAATTAGTCCACTTCTATTATCGCAAGTTGACTAGTTTGCCATATTTCTTCCTCTCTTCTTTTTGGGCACAATTAGAAATCAAGTTTTCTTGAAACTAACAGATGCCAAAAATACACTATGACAAAAATATTTTTTATCGGCAATAAATATGCACATTAACGAAGAGTGCTAGAGCCTTTACCGACATTAATTAATTGTCATTAGATTCAATGTCACTATAAGCTTTAGGGACATCTATAGAGAGTATTAATTGCCTCTAAAAATACATATTTAGCGGTAATTAAGCTATTAATTACCGTTAAAGATCATTTTTGGTGTAGTGATAGCTCTTTCTTTTAGCTTCTTTCAATTAAATTTGTGTACTGTAAACTTGGATATAGCTGCAGACTATCTTTTTGAAATATATGTTAAGCAACATGCCTTTATCTTTTTGATTGTTAGGAAAGTAAGGTCAACTTTATTATTATTTGTGGATATTTGTGAGTTTAAGTGCTCACAAAATTATGCTGTGAGATTTTAAATAGTTTCTTCAGATGCCACTTATTTCTTGGTTGATCATTATATTAATTCTTTGTAACTGCATACTATAACCATAACAATAACTATGGTTCAATTCCAAATAAGTTGGGGCCGGTGATATGAACTTAAGTAATAGTAATGACTGTTATGAGACAATGAGGAAAAACCTTTATGATGTTAACAATTTTAGGGTCATTTTTGACATATACATGATACGGCATACTATAATAAATAAAAAGATTGATGGGGGTTCATAAGAAAGGAGCCGAAGGTCCACCATTTAAATTTAGTAAATTTTATTCTTGTATGGACGCTAGAGCTGCACATTGGTCGGTTCGGTTCGGTTTTGGAATTTATCGGTTATCAGTTTGTAATCATGATAAACCGTTATGGAACTGTTAAGATATCGGTTTATTGGTTATTGGTTTATCGGTTAGTGATCGTTATCGGTTCGGTTATCGTTATCGGTTAGTGATCGTTATCGTTATCAAACCGAAACCGATAATCCGAACCGAAAAAAGTTATTGGTTTATCAGTAATGGGTTATTGATTTAGCGGTTCAGATAACGGTTTTGATTTTTTTTGTTATCGGTTCTTAACGGTTTGAGGTTTTTTCTTAATGGGTTAACCGATAACCCGATAGTAAATTAAATAATTATATTTATACCATTTTGTATATAAAGTCATTGACTTAGAGTTTAGTTTCCTACTTTTATTTCTGGCTATCTCATAATCTTGGTTATTCTACAATGTAAAAGTGTTTGCTTTTGAGCAAGATGCAACTTGTGAACTCATGTACATGATTCATTCAATTTGTCACCTTGTTTCTAAGTAGTTTTTTATTAATTTATTTTTGTGTCAAATCTTAACGGTTAAACCGATAACCGAACCGATAACGATCAACCGATAAGCCAATATCTTAATAGTTCTATAACGGTTTTGCATCTCTACAAACCGATAACCAATAAGTCAAATCGATATACTTCAAAACCGAACCGAACCGACTGATACACAGTCCTAGTATTAACCGTTAACAGTTCACACAATTTTCATTGAGAATTATTAATGGACTAATCACTAATTAACAGTATGCAGTAGCCAGTAGTCACTGATGAATTTTTCCCTGTTAGTCCATTACTACATAAAACACTTAATAAAACTCCATATTAACTTGGAAAGAGATGTCAATATTGCCCAAACTGGCAAACTCAAAAGGATTCCTCATAACAACCAAGCTAGTTTCGATATGAACTATAAAAAGAAACCATTATAGCACTACTAACGAAAACCATAAATAATCATGAGACCATTACTAATAAAAACTTTTTCATTGCAGGTTGTAGTATTGCAATATTGCAGGCATATCTCACTGACTCACTACTGTAATGAGAAGATAAAAACAAAGACTTAAAGTAAGGGAACCAACCATTTGAACCTCAATTTAGACACTTAGAGAATGATATTCAATATAACTCGCTGGCGTGGGAGCAGTGACAGACTAGTGAATCAATGAGTGATGTCGCAACTTTGGAATATTATTGTGAAATTTGAGTGTCAACTATGAAGTCTTTGTAAAAAGTCTGAAAACTGAAATGTAAACCCTAAAAGCTAAAAGTGCCTAAGGCCTTTAAGTGATATAAATGTAATTAATTAAACTTCTTATCGGGTTACAGGGACCCCAGTTAGAAATATGGCCAAATCGAGACCCGAACCGATAAGCCGATAAGCCGATAAGAAGTTTATAGTAAACCCGTTAAACCATTAACCCGAACCATTGACCCAATAATCAAATTATCGATTTTGATTCGGTTTTGAACAACCCTAATGGACGTGATGTTCCACTTTACTTGGGAGTGTTGTTGTTCGAGGTTTTTTGATGTCTTCTTTAACGTTTGTTGTTGTTCTTTATAACTTCCTGGAGTTTAGAAAATTTCGTTACTTCTGACCAACTATTTTCATGGAGATTTTCGTAGACTTCTTTATTATACTTAAAATCTCTCATTTCTCAAATTTTTGTGCAACAAAAACGAAAATTAAAAAAAATATAACACTTTAAGATTTCGAAAAAATACTTTGCAAGATAAAATATTCTTGACAATATAGTGTATGTATCGAAAATACGAATATTACTGAGTAATCATATGTTTAGGCCTCATTTGTTTTTATTAAGATTAAGACGTCTGAATCTGAATGCACATCTGAATGATTAAGATGTTGTTGTAGGTCTGAACACATAATGATTAAGATAATAATAATAATAATAATAATAATATACTTGATATAATTCACAACTTAAAATTTAAACAATATAGTAATTATATATTACTATTATCTTTAATATACCATAATAAGACCACCAAACTAATAAAATATGAATGTGCCATAATATATCATCCAATGTATCAAATTAATCAAATATTTTTTAAATCCACAAATTTTAAAAACTATTGTGATTCTTTAACTGAATATATGGAGATTGTACTTATTTTTATGGCCACAACATTAATTAGTTTATTATCCTCCAATAACAATACAAGCAAAAACAAAGATAAATATGTCTTGAAATAAGACAAGATATACTACATAAATTTATCTTGAAAGGCTGCTATGAAACCCACTTTCTATTTGGATAAATACAATAAAATCAATTCGTCATATTGGATTATACAACAGACCAATTAATGCATTAATTACCTACCAAAGATCGCTGAATGAGTTTCAGACTCCATCTACCGATTCAGATCCGATAAGTGCACGAATAAGCTTAATAAAATAGTAAGATATAAGATATATATGTTAAAGTTAAAATTATTGTAAAATAAAAAAATAGGATAAGCTAAAAATAAATAAATTAAAAAACAAAAACTAGTGAGCGAGCAGCGAGAGAGATCGGGGGTTTACCGGCGAGAGAGAAAGGGACCTTTCCGGCGAGACATGGATGTATTATTCAATTCAATTGACCTTCGAGATTTACTCTCATCGCCGAACATCGACGATGTAAACTCGCCGTTATCCGCTCCAGATCTCCGTCTTCTCATCGACCGTCTACAAGCTCGTTCCGTCGATATAAAATCCAAAGTCCGGCAATACATTCTCTCACATTACTCCGAATTCTCCACACTCTTTTCTCAATGCTCCGGCGTCGTTTCAAAATCTGAAAATCTATCTTCTCAAGTGTCCGACTTGATTCAACTCATCTCGGATCATCCAGTTGAAGCTCAAAGCAAAGCCGTAATTGATGAAATTCTGGTAAAAAATAGAGAGGTGAAGGAAAAGAGGAAATTGTTAGGGTTACTTGATGTGATTTTGGAATTGAATGACAGACTGAGGTTTGTGAAGGAGGAGATTAAGGTAGGGAGAGTTGAACAAGCGGCTGAAGTGTTAAGGGAGTTAAAGGCAGTGTTGGTAACGAGTAATGATGAAGAGAAGCAGCCTTTGGTTTACGGATTGTTGAAGGATGAATGGACCGAGTGTTTTGAGGAGGTAATATTTTGATACTGTTTTCGTATATGATTGTTGAATTGCTGAGATGATTATAGGAAATGAATTTGTTTGAATATCTACCGTAGAAATTGAGGATTCTTGTAGCTCAACACAACTATTTTGGGATTGGGGCTTATTTGTGAGTTGTTATTGTTTTTGTTGTAGTTTTTTTAGTGAATTCTTGGGCTTTTACTGAAGATAGTTGACATAGTAGTAATAATTACAGAAGTCTTTTTACTGAAAATTTTGTTGGAGAATTGATTAAAATTAAGTCTTTTTATTCTGGAGTAGTGGTTTTTTATGTCCATATGGAGAATTTTGTGGACATGATCAAAGCTTCCATTAATGTTCTTCATTGAGTTCAAGGTATCAGCATTACGGATCTCATTACTTTGACATGAGGCATACTTGATTTTGATTTAATTAATGAGATATTTAAATAGTTCATCGGAGAAAGATTTGATTTAGTTAGTATTCTGCGTTGCTTGCAACATTTAGTAGTGCCAGTAAGAAGAGTGTTTGAATTCTCCATTTTTAAATAAGCCTGAATAGGTAGGAACAGATACTGAGGATACTTATAGCGGACACCACCCCTCGAATTGAAGCATAGTTGATTGATATAGAAGTTCACCAGAGCCTCTAAATCAAGTGTGGTGCAGTTGTATCCTCTGTTGGCTTTTAAATCTAGATGTGGCAGGCTGGCAGGAAGGGAACCTCTTCAAATTTTCCGGTTTCCAAATCACTTTTGCGACTATCTTTTTTCTTTCTTTCGCAATGAGTTTGCTAATAGTTGCTGAAGATTTTTTTTGTTGTGGATCACCAATCAAAAGAAAAAAAAGATTGTGATGTCTATGTGTTGGCGCAATGGTAGAATTTGCCACCATGTGACCAGGCGGTCACGGGCTCAGGCCATGGAAATAACCTCTTGCGGAAATGCAAGGTAAGTTGCGTATGTAAAACCCAATGTGGTCCGTCCCTTCTCTGGAATTTGTGCATAGCGGGGGTTTAATGCACTGGGATGCTCCTTTGTTGTAATGTCTATGTATGTATTTTTTCTGTGCTTATTTTGCAAGGTTAAGTGCTCTGGGAATGGGAGTGGGTTGGGGTGGTGCTTGTGGGGCTGGGGTGGGTGGGTTAACAGAAGATGATATATTGGTGATCTTTATTTAGTTTCTGTGATTCTTGTTTAGAGGAATTGGATTTGGGTGTGTAGATGCAAGAGGTGCTTTTGCAATGTATGGACAATGCAGTGTGGTTTGAGCAAGAAAACAATACAGTTCACCTGAAGTATCAGTTGAGCATCAGAGGTGTTGATGGGATTGAGCTCCAAACAATTTTAAAAGCGATGGATGTGAGTTTGAATTATACCTCCCCATTTTCACTTTATCTCAGGTCACTGATATATATTGATATTTCTGATAAACTTAGAGCAAATCTGATTAACTTTTTATTCATGTTATTTTTCATTTTTAGGCAGTTGGTATTATGGATTACGGGCTGGCAAAAGTAGCAGATTTGATGGTTAAACATGTAATTGTGCCAGTGGTGAGTTTTAGGTCAACTATTGTGGTGGAATGGATTAATCAGGAGTCCGGAAATGGTGTCAAGGCAAATCTGAAGATATGTCCATCTGCTGATCCAAATGTAAATGTTTAATCCGACATTGCAGTTTTTCCTCTTGGCTCTGTATACATATTCATTTGTGCAAAAGCTTCACTTCAATTTGAATCCAAGCATGTTCTATATTGAGAGCTATGTTGCGTGGACTCTCAAAAAATGTTGCCACACCTGTGATGGATCCTACAAAAATGCACTACTTTTGAAGGATTTGACCCACACCCGGCGGCATTTTTGAAGAGTCCGAGCAACATAGATTGGAGGCTCGACTTCTTTGACATTCTGCATTGTTTACTAGAAAAGATGATAATTTTTCCAAAAGTTAAATGATTGTTGTTCGGATAACATAATCCACTCACCTGGACATGGTTGGAGTGATGACTTCAAACATTTTTCTAACCTGCTTTGCGTTTTTACCTTTTATTTGATTCTGCAAGCTGCATGATCCAACCATTTTGTTTTACCTATATAATGAGAAAAGAAAAAACAAATCCATCCCCTTATGTTTTGAAATATAAGAGAACTCTAAAATTGCTACTAAGGTTTTAATATCCATAATAACCGAATTGTGCCTCAACATGCAGGTTGACAGTATTGATGGTGAAAGTATGTATTCTGTTCTTATTGATGTTGTCAAGTTTATTAGTAAGTCCTTGTGCTTTGAAAATAGTACATGGATGCTGTGCTTGGGAAAATTAACATGGCCAAGGATGTCAGATTTGATAGTATCCAACTTCCTCTCCAAGGTCCAATTCAATACCCTTACGCCTTAACATAGGGGTTTGTCTTTGCATTCTGAATTATTACAAGTCATCTTTTCCTCTGTGCCAATTATGAATGCTTTGATATTGTTGAGATCCTTCACAGGGGATTACTTATGATGGGCTGTTAACTTTTTATGTATCCTGCAAGTACTCTTATTACTAAAATATTAAATATATCAGTTGATGTGTTAGTTTGGGTAATTAGATAATTGTAAGCAATTTTTGGGTGCCATTTGATTGCCTGACTTTTCAAAAGTGTTTTTTGAGACAAAATTTCAAACATATATATATTGTTAAATGAGATCATTTATTAGATGGATTTAGATAAAATAGCTGGGAATTACTCTGAAGAAAGCTAGGAAAGATGAGTCAATGTATCTGGCTCAACTTCGGTTAATTTGCTGAAGTGGGTCCTGATTTGGCTGAAGTGATGTAAATTCTGTTTTTCATTGAGAGATTACAAAAGACCCAATGGGCATAAGTGCTTCATTAAGTTGCTTTAGTACGTTTTCTTATCTTGATGTGATAACTTTGCCTCTGACGTGTACTTTTCCTATCATATTTATTTAAGTAGAAATTATTCTCAGTTCCATTTCATCTCCAATGGGAATGAAAAGATGTTAGTGTGACCTATGCTACCTGGGTCCTTTCATTTGCATTGATGTACCCGTGTTGAATGGGTTAGATATGGGTGTAGGTACTTCACACAAATTATTAGAATACACAAAAGAACTAGAAAAAAGCTGCATGTACTCCTACTAGATACTTCACCCATATGAGATCACCCTTAATCAGTCCATGTGATATATGATGTTACATATATTTCTGGCTGTCTTTTGTCAGAGAATCTCAACAATGCAGTGAAAAACCAATTTGAAGAATATAGTGTTTTAGTGGCATGCTTGTGTGGGTGATTCTCTTTCCCTTAGCATATAAAGAATCAAATATTTACTGGTTTTTATTCTTTTGGATAGCACTTGATAAAGAAAACAACTGATTAGCATGCATAATCCTCATTGTTGACAAGGTTCTATTATAATGTTGAATTCACAATTTTGATATTCTTGTTTCAGAATGTGCCTGATGATGCTTCCAAACTGGCAGACTTTCAGAAAATTGTAAAGTGCACATCTAACTTTGAGGCAAGTTTGAAGGAGTTAATGTTCATTGCTTCCTCTGATGGCAAGGATGAAAGATTGAGCAAATTTGCAGATAATGTGGAGGTTCATTTTGCATCGAGGAAAAAGGTTGAGATTTTGGCCAAGGCAAGAAATCAACTTTTACAGTCTGACTTCCGCCTTCCTGAGGTAAGTACTAACTGTTGTACTTATGCATTTTAAATTGTCAATGTCTTAGGTTTTGAATGTGCTGTAGAGCTGTTTCTGCAGGATGACACTAGGAGAAACTCCAAAGTTAGGGATGATGATAATGCTGAAAGTTCATCTGACTTTGTTGTCGATTTGCTTTTTACATCTGAGAGATGTGTGGTGTCTGAAGCAGCGTCACGACTAATGAAGTTAGTTCATGGAACACTCAAGGTCAGTTCACTGAAGCTTAAAGAATCACACAGATTTTTGTTTTGTGAACAACCAAATTGTTTTACTTTCTCCTCTCTCTCCTCTGTCTTTCTTTGCTTTTCCCTTTTAAGCTATCTTAAATTGTTTTGCTTACTATTGATGCCCATCCTTTTGTAGCAAGAAGTGTCTTGATATAGAAGAGCTCTGAATTGCCTTTTCAGGTCAAGGCGTTTTATATTTAGCTTCTTTTCCAGCATTGCTGAATGAGATATAGGAGGGGTGAAATTTTGAAGCGAGAGGTTAAATTGGAATAACATCAATAACTAAGATTTTGTTATCCAACCCCCAGAGCTTTCGTCTAGTGGTAAGAGAACAACACGTGATGTGTGTGTTAGGCACATGCTGTATACAATAGCCTGTTATTCAAGTGGAGAAGCATAAGGGTCAGGCCTATTCTCCACCTAGTATTGAACATGAGCCACTTTCCCTTGGGGATTTCTCGGTTATCCAGAAAAAGAAGAAGATGACATTGTCCAGTATTTAGTCAGTGAAGTCCATGATTAATCTCTCTTTGATTCCAAATTTTGTGTGACTGGCTCACTTGCATGAGTTCACAGTGTTCATTCTTTAGTTTTCTTTCCACCTTGTCTGTATGAGCTGGACAAGAGAAAAGAAACCTCGAAAAATTCCCTCTTCTTTTACTAGCTAGCTTGTCACAGTTGCGCACCATCAGCTATTTTGCAGAGATAAAAACATTTCCATTGCCAAGGCCGATTGATCATTCTTGCTGTGTTTTCAGTTAATATAAGCTTTCAGTGGTTGCTTAAGCAACGTCGTTAACTAGGAAGGCTTTTAGTACTGTTTTACTGAATTTGCTCTAGAAAGTATGTTTTTTCCAGAAACGCTGTTTGGCTGAAGTCATGATCACTTTTTAGGGAGTGCAACAGAAATGACGATAATTGGGGTAATTAACCTTAATAACAGTGATGGTTAAAAATTGAAAGGAAAACAAAAAAAAAAGTATACTAACTTAATTGTTTTGGTGGGAAGAGTTACCCGGTACCTGTGTGCTGGTGGGAGGTATCCAATAGCCGGTGGAATTAGTTGAGGTGTGTGCATGCTAGCCCGGATACCACCGTCATAAGAAGAAAAAGTATGCTAACTTAGTTTATAATGTTTTCATATTTCAATTGTTTGTGATGTGCAATTCCTTAGTTAAATGTGTGGAGGCACAGTGAGTTTTTAAGCTGCAGATTCTGTTGTAATAAATGGAATATGCTAAGATTTTTTGCATATTATGACTTCGATTGTCAGTTTCTTTTTTTCTTGCCAGGACTGATATTGAAGGAATTTTACTGGTCTTGTTTCTCTGGCTCTTCTACCTTTTTTACTTGTTTACTTTACCTTGTTCTTTTTCCTACATCCTTTCCTCTAATGACCCCTGCGGAAAATGGTTCCAATATGCAGGATGTTTGCCTGTCATCTTCTAGAGTGGGGTTGGAATTCTATCATGCTGCTAGGGATTCTCTACTTCTTTATGAAGCTATCATACCTGTCAAGGTTAGTTTAGAAGAGGCCTGCGTCATAAACTCATTCAGAACATGCTTGTTTTGTTCTATCCTGCTTTTCTCTATCTCCTACACATATATGAATGCATTTAGCAAAATGTTTCTCTTTCTTTCTTGTCATAACCCTCTGAGTCTTCAGGGCAAGGGCTGTTTGGTGTCAGTCTTTTATAGCTTTTTCATGATCATAATTCCTGTGTCATTAATGCCTTCCCTTTTCTTCTTTTTCTGGTTTTCATCCATGTTTGACTTGGAAAGTTCGAAAGGCATCTTGATTCCATCAACCATTCTGCCGTTCTTATTCACAATGATTGCCACTATCTATCTCAGGAGATTCTTGGACTTGCATTTGAGGTAAGCATGGATGGAATTTTTCTTCATTTCTGTTTTAGTTGCTTTAATTTACTCTGCCTTTGCATGTCGTACTACAAGCAAAAACTGCTCCCATAATCCCAAATAGGTGACCAGTTTGATTTAATGTGATTATTAGGAGAATTAACTAGGGGGATAATGGCAATCACTCATCTTTTAAATTTAAAAAAATTACAAGAAAAAGAATTTTTTTTTGGTAACAAATGTATATATTACCATTAACAACACAAAAACAATACACCTAAAGAGCACCTAATCTCATGACCATCTTCTAGGAAGAATATCATAAGAGTTAAGCCTCCAACAAGTCACTAATTACACAAAGAACTTTTGTATCCAGCTACCACATCTATGAGCCTTTTTTGACTGTTTCACTACGTCTAATCTAATTACAAAATCCTGTTTAATCTGTGTAATTACTGTGTCTGTATTCATACTGACCCCTCGAAACACCTTCTTGTTCCTAGCCTGCCAGACATGGTATATCATACCAAACCAAAGCGCAGCTATCACCTCCATCTCCTCCTTTTAATTCTTTCAAGTACCTGTTTTGCATCTCCTGATGGCCATTTCACCCCTGCCCATTGAACCAAAGCATCTTTAATTTTCCTGGTCCATTCACAATCAGAGAATAGGTGCACTTGAGTTTCAACTACTTGAGTCTCACAAAGGCAACATTCTAGATTATCAACTGGAATCTGCATTCGTTCAAGTCTGGCTTTTGTAAGCAATCTGCCCTGTACTGCTAACCATACAATAAACCTATGTCTAGGTTGTAGTATTCTGCTCCAAATTAACTCAGCTATTCGCAATCTTCTTTGAGATTCTAGCAGGGATTCGTAACTAGCTGAAATGGAGTAGTTGCCATTAGCTGTAAGTGTATATCTTCCTTGCTGTGAATACCATATGTTCATATCCCTCTTCAACACATTTAATTTTCTCCAATACCAACTGCTGTCTTGCTGAGGTACATGCTCCCATATGTTCTGATTACCCTTCATATACACTCCATTCACCCATCGCACCCAAAGCTCATCTTTTTTGCATGCTAACTGCCACAATAGTTTCCCAACAGAGGCTATATTCCACAGGTTACTACCTTTTTTATATTCAACCCACCCCATTTCTTTGGTACACACTTTGTCCCAAGCCACTAAAGCAGTCTTTCTTTTCTCTTCAGTGCTTCCCCATAAGTATGCCCTGCACTTCTTATCCACCTCATTCAATACACTCTGAGGTAGTATAAATACTGACCCCCAGAAGCTATGGATTGAAAACAACACTGATATAATCACTTGTAATCTTCCTGCATATGACAGTTGTTTAGAGTACCCTGTTGTTATCCTACTTGTAATTTTTTCAGCAAGTTGGTAGCACTCCATCTTACTCCACTTCTTAGAAGATAAAGGCAAGCCAAGATATCTGATAGGAAATGAGCCTAGCATGAACCCAGTCTCCTGTAGTATTTGAGTTTTTGTGTGATCTTCTATTCCTGCCATGAATATGCTAGATTTATCCATATTTGCTACCAACCCTGTAACACTGCTGAAATGTTTTAAGGCTTGTGTAACTCTTGTTACTGACTGAATGTTGCCTTTGCAAAAAATCATTAGATCATCAGCAAATATTAAGTGAGTTAACTTCACTTGCTGACACATGGGATGAAAATCAAAGTCAGGCAGATTACTCATACATTTCAAGGTCCTAGATAGATAATCCATAACAAGTACAAATATAAGAGGTGACATAGGATCCCCCTGTCGTTTCCCTCTTTGCCCAGCAAAAAACCCATGACCTTCTCCATTTATCTTAACCGTGAAATGGGGGTTGAGATACAAGTCATTACTAACTCAATAAATCTGGTTGGAAATCCATAACTAACCATGTCATAGGCCCGTGAGAGCTTCTGCCACAAACTCCCAACTAACCATGTCATAGGCCTTCCTCAAATCTATCTTCATTAAACATCTGGGTGTTGTCTTCCTGTTATAGTGTCTCAAGAGATCATGACAAATTAAAATATTATGCACCATGGACCTTCCTTGAACAAAAGCCGACTGATTTTCTGCTACCAGATGATTTATAGCTTCCTTTAATCTCAGACATATCATTCTGGTAATGCAAAGAATTTTAAAAGCTGGATTTTGTTAGGGTGCCTTGTCTGACTTTTCGTGTAATATTATATGGTAAAACTTTCATTTTAAGAAATTTGTAGTAGTTTTTGTTGCAGACCAAATACGAGAAGATTATATTTAAATTTAGGATAGGAGCAATAAATCAACAAAGTATATTTACATGACTTTCCAAGGTTATGGCATCTCTTCCACCACGACCTTCTATTCTTAACCCAGCCATTTTGGCTTCTTCATGAGTTCATCTGTTCATGAGAGTACCAGAGGTTCATTTTTTAGTAGATAAAGAGAATCCCAGGGGAATATTTGGTCCTTCAAACAGTAGGATCGGAACTAGAAGGCTTACGTACGGGTTTGATCGAACCCAAACCCAAGAATGTGGCCTTGTGTGCAATGAAGTGGGTTGAGAACAATAAGGTCTCAGGTTCAAATCCAAAAGAGACAAAACACTAGGTGATTTCTTCCTATTTGTCCTAGCCTTGGTGGACAGTGTTACCTTATCCAATAGTAGTTGGATAGATCTATGTCAAACGTTCTTTGTATTCATTACTCTAGATGTATATATCGGAATACTATGACATAATTAAGAAGTGAAGTTGCCCAAGTTTACCATATTTAGCTTGGCTGAGTTATAGTACCTAAGCCCTTTCTTTTGAATAATAATTGAATATATATGCACACCAACCATGGGTTTTAAATGCTAAATAACTTTTGCACCATGTATGATCTAAATATGACATGAGCAACAACATAGTTACTAAAGAAAATTGCAAAGCATTAGGTCTCAAGCTTCCATGTCTTTCTTGATTGTATTACGTGTATTTTCGTACTTGTGATACCATCTGCACTTCCTTTACATTATTGGTTAAAGCTGACAGTTAATTGTTTCAGTACCGCTCAGACTTTCCAGCTTCAATGAAGGAACTTGTTGTATTTGCGGATTTGGCTCCAAGATTCCAGATGCTTGCGGAAGAAGTTTTACAAAGACAAATTAAACTTGTCATTTATAACCTAAAACAGGTAACTTCCCCGCCAGAGCTTACACATGCCCATAATAGTTTATTACGGGTTTACATCTAAATGATTATATTTGCTGGCAATCATGTGATCCTAGGCCATTGATGGAGCCGATGGATTTCAAAATACTCATCAAATGAAGCAATATGAATCTGCTAAGTTGAGCATTGACCAGGTACAATTTAGGGATTTGTGCTTCCCTACTGGAAATGGTTTTTCGTACAAATATTCAATCCTTACTATAGGACCTAAGCATTTCTCTGCAGGTGATTTTCATACTTGAGAAAGTATATATTATATGGCACCGTTTACTTCTACCTTCTGCGTACAAGAGAAGTATGAGCATGGTCCTGGAGGAAGTCTTTTCTAGAATAGCAAATGATATCCTCCTCCTAGATGATATTGCTGCAGAAGAAACATTGCAGGTGAGGACCAAAACCTTTTTCTGTTAGTTGACCAGACAGCTTCAGACTCTGCATGTATTAAGCCATCGAATTGTGTGAAGAAGAATGATTTACCAGATCGAATTGAAGTAGCACATAGTTTCTTACAGTTCCTTAACCTGATAGGCTGATTTTTTTGTTTACAGCTCCAAAGGCTGATTCATCTGCTATTCGAGAATCTGTCTTCTTTCTTGGACTCTGTATTGGCTATTAACCAGACAGGAAAGTTGCAGGAATCTCCTGCACAAACTCTTGATGATCTTATACCATCCCTCCGGAAATTACGCAAGCTAGCAGGTATTCTTATTGTAGGAAGTGCTTATTCCAGAATGAAATGATTCTCAACCTAACTTTTTTTCTTTCTGCTGGTCATTGTCAAAAGATCTCCTGGATATGCCATTGAAATCTATTACTGCAGCTTGGGAAACTGATGAACTTGCCAACCATGGTTTTAAGCAATCAGAGGTATGCATAAAGAAAAATCAATCATCAATTAAACTAGTACCCGGATCTCATAATTGGTTGGGTTGTAATATGCTGTGTTTCACGTATAGAAGGAGGATCTATAACAGAACATCCTAAAAAAGAAGAATTTTTTTTAGTAATGCAGTCTGTAATTTATTACCGAACTGACTTAAAATAGTGTCGCATTTGAAGTATCATAGGTTTCTGGCAACCAGAGTCGACAACCATTTATTTTCCATTGGAATGCTTTACCTTGATGAAATCTCTTCTGCTTGAGCTTGAATTATTATGCCATGTTTATTAGCTATCTGGTATTTCAGGTTGAAGACTTCATCCGAGCCATATTTGCAGATTCACCTCTGAGGAAAGAGTGCTTACGAAGAATAGAAAGTAGATATTACCAAGCTTTCAGTTACAGTTAGCTCATTGGTTACTACAGCTAGAAGTTTTACTTGTGTTGGATCTCTCTCAACCTCGATAAGTTGCTTGCGATCATTTTTTCCTTTGTTGCTTCAAGAGCCTTCTATAGTCCATTTCTTCTAAGTTTTAAAATCAATGAATTGCTATCTTTATGTATTTAGTGGAGTTTGGCAGTTCAAACCATAGAATCTACTTGATAGGCTTCTTCATGTGAAATGTAAATTGGTTCATTGTACATTTATGAGAATAGCATACAACTGACAGACATGACACATTTTTAGATTCTTTTAGTTGATGGGAATTAGACTTGATCTGCATTTTCTCAATTTAGCAATTGTAAGGTGAAAAGATGTTTGCATTGACCTACAGGCTTTGACAGAATAGGACCAATAGGAAAAATGCATTGTCCTATCAGAAGGAAAATTTGCACAACTGAGATTAGTTGGAGAAATGAATCAAGAGAGAAAAAGTATTGCAGCCTGTTTGATGGTGGAAAAAAAGGCTTAATACACCCTTTAACTATGTTTCGGCTGACATCTACGGTAGACACTGAAACTTAATAAAATTGAACAAGTAGATTCATGCGTCCTACGTGACATAATACACATAGAACTTCACATAACACACAAATTGCCATAAGGGAAACACCTGTTTCTTTAATATTTTGGACCTTAGCTCCATGGAAAAATATGTTCGTGCTGAAACATGGAAAAATTGAAATCTTAGATCAAAACACTTTGTTTGGAGGCCATGTATGACGCATGTGTTTATTTGTTTAATTTTATACACTCAAAATTGGAGAACATACATGTCAATTGAAACCAAACGTAAAAGGGCCATGCGCCATGAATTTACTTTAGCTAAAGTAATTTGATGAGATAGGTGTTAAAAGTCTAAATGCAAATACAGCACACATCTATTTGTTGGAAAAATTACTACATTATTGGAACTTAATAGAAATAAAACAATACTAATTTCGGTAATACATGTTGATGTCTTGAACGTCATTTCAATCCGGTTAGGATGCAAATGATTGTGACCAAGTCGCTCTCCAAAGTTTCACAACACTTTTAAATACATACACGAGACTCGTGGTTGAAAGCTTGAAAATTTGCAAAAACAAGCTGGCTAAAAAATAATATAAGAAAGAAGTAACAGGGTAACACAACAATAAAAAATATGTTAGAGTAGTTTGTTTTTTTCAAAACTAAATTTGAATTAAGCCTCAACGTATATATTGCTCGTAGGAAAGAAAAATCAACCAATTTTACCTTCAAATTCATTTCCAATAAGTACAAGACTACACTCATTTTCACCAACTCTTTACAAGTCCAACAGAGAACAATTTAATGTAAAGATAGAAAATGAGATCTTCCTAATCATGAAGTAAATGAAGAAAGAAACCCAACAAAAAGTCTTTGACTTTACATTTCAACCATAATACACCAAGAGTAATAGCATGATATAAACCTTGGATGCTTAAAATTGGTTAAGATTATATATGATCATGCACAAAAGAGCATTAATTTATATAGGGAATTAGTAGTAGTTGTTGTTAAAAAGTCATGAGAAGTTGAAAACTAAGATGACCACACGTGCCTTGTTGTATGATTAAACTTCTACAATTACCAAGTTCTAACCTACCATGAACATGATATTAGTATTTGCACTTACTATATTCTAATTCTATGTGAACTCTGACAAAGACACATAAAAATGAAATGTAAAATATTAGAATTTGTGTGCATTGGATCGATCGCCAAGGGAGCTCTACCTTTTTATGTTTTCCACATAGTGCATGTCCGGACACTTTGAGGTCAGATTAATTTAGATTTGTACTTAAAAAAAAATATTTCAAGAATAAAGCTCTTAGTATTAAAGGTGATTTCGTTTTTAAAATTCAAATATGAGATTTTTGACTAAGAATGGAGAGATACTTGTCATCCATTATAATATACGTTGGTCGTGAGGCACTACTTTACCTTTTCCATTCTTTTAATTGTCGATCAGTGACGAAATTAAGATTTTCACTAATGGAATTCATGAAATATAAAGAAGTAAGCACACGAAGAAGTCAAAGAGGTTCAACATCTACTACATATATATACATAAAAAATAATTTTGATGATGTATATATAGTGTAATTTTTCAAAAGGGATTCATGTGAACCTACTTCCGGTACCCTAGCTCCGCCAGTGTTGTCAGCTTCTTTCTCCTTTGACCTTCCTCTTCCCCTTATAAGCTAAATTTATTGTTTTCCCGTATCAAATTATCTATCATAATTTCTAAAAATTATTTATTATTTTAGAAGTTTAAGAAAAAATTAATTACTTTCCCCATTTTATCATTAATAGATTGTTTTTGAAGATTACAAACACCTCACTAAATAAATGGATGAAGAGAAACTATATCTTAATACATAAATGAGAATAAACTAGTCAAAAAATTCTCCTAATTAATTTTTTTCAAGGAGCATGTAAATGAAAATCATGAAAAATAATTTGAGACGGAGGGAGTAGGCAATCACATTCAAAATCCCTTTGAGCTCAAAAAATGAAAAGAAATACTCCCTCCATTCACTTTTACTTGTCTAGTGTTTCAAAAATAAATTTTAATTTTTAGTTGTTCAATATTCCAAAAATAAATTTCTACTTTTACTTGTCACTTTTAACACATTAAGAAAAAATATTTTTTTTCTGTTTTACCCTCAACATTAATTGTTTATTCTCCAAATCATTTCTTAAAATTGAAGACTATACGTCAATCAACATGAGTATTGTGGTAAAATACTCATATTAATCATTATTTCTAAAGAGGAATGCAAAGTCATAAGTGAACGGAGTGAGAGTATCATTCAAAAATACTCTGTAAACATGAGGATTTTGATGTTGAGGCTTAACAAATTTCACGATGGACCGGGGAATCTTAGTAGCTCGGCTGGCTAGCTTCAAAACTTACACCCTATTGATCAGAGTTCGATTCCCCACTTTGTAAATCCCTCCCCCATTTCTCAAACCCCTATTCCCTTTTCTTTTTTTTCAAAAAAAAAAAAAAAAACTCACAGTAAAAATAATTATATAAGTACTAATTTTTTACAAATATTATGAAATGTATATTTAATATATGATCCGTGTATAATTAATACATATTTATTATATATTCATTATACACTAAATAATATCTACAAATTGTTACTGCTAGGAGTGTGAAAATGTGTTTAGCCAGTTGACTAAAAATGTTGAGATGGCATTTTTATTCCTCAACCAATATTATATCTCTTTCTCTTTTATTTATTTATTTATTTATTTATGTAAAAACCAGATTTCTTTCTCTTTTTCTCCTCCTCTCTTCCTCAACCCATCCTCTTTTGACTCAAGTTTTGATCTCATAACTCAACTCATGACAAATCACTCATTAATTAAGTGAGACTCGTTTTTTGATTATCACACTTGTTCAGATCAGGTCTACTTTCAATTATTATTTTTTCTGAAAAATAGAATATTCTTTCGATATGTCGAATTCAGACCTTTTCCAAGTAAAACAAGAAGAAGATGATGAGGAAAAGATTATTACGTCCAAAATTCCAGATAGGTGCATAGAGGATATTGCACCTAGTCAACATGATACCGTTGACCAAAACCAAGATGAAAATAATCCAGATCATGATGATGATAACAAAGAAATACTATTTCAAGAAAATTGTTCAAAGGATCCAGATGAAGGAAGCTCATGTTCGGGACAATTTGGAACGATACAGAGAAGATCAACACAGACGTTGTGTGAAGATAATGACACACACAAATCGAGAAATGATGATGGATTTACAACTCCAACTTGTTCGGATCACAAAATCCCAGTAATGACAACGTGCCCACCTGCACCCAAAAAAAGTATCAAAAGAAAATTTCCAGATTCACCAAACATACATCCAACACTCCATGTTGACTTTGAAGATTTGGAAGAGAATATCAAGAAATTAAGAAAAAATGATCATCAAGAATGAACTTCATTTATATTTAAAGGTGAGAAATAAAATTCATCACTAGTAATTAATTGGAGTACTACCTTTATATTCTATGGATTTAAGTTACATAAAATGATACGGTTTATAATAATTGTAACATGTTATAATTATATGTATTTATTTACCCTTTTTAGTAGGATACAAATTAATATTTATGTGTAATTAATTACCTTATAAATTTTCTGATTGTATAATTTTTATATAATAATTAGAAGTACTCCATATCATTTGATTTCTGTATTTTCCATTTTTGAAGATTCATTGTGAAGCATATTATTCCAAAAAACTTGTGTTTCCTAAGGAAGCATCCTTTTAATTATGATGATTATTTTGGATGGTTTGTATTGTGCCGTGAGTTTAAATGTTTTAAACATCTTTAAATACAATGTTTGTTATCGTCAAATTTATTGTTATGTAACAATTAAACAAATTATTCTATGTAATAAACGATGTGGTGTGATCGTGTTATTACTTTTTTTCTTCTCATTTTATCATGACTTTTATCTAATAATTCTCTATTTTATCCTTTAGCTTCTTTTTTTTAATAATAGTTTTACCCTATCTCCTACTTTTCTTGTAGGTTTATATATCCTTTAGATTACTGAAATGTAATATTATGTAATAACGGAAAATAAAATAATTTACTCTAACATTAAATTTATCAAAACAATACATTACAATGCAACACAATACAATATATAAGACTATCCAAACAAGGTGTCAAATAACTGAATCTATCTAGTAGTAAAGTAATAAATACTAGTGTAGGAAATTTATGAGTTTCTCCTTGCGGAGGTGGATTTAATTTGCATTAATTACAATTTTGAGTTATCGATAGTAGAAAATCCTCACAAAGACGAATCAACTTTCTCATATTCACAAGCTAAATATCCTCTACTAAGGTCTAAGAGGCAAATAATTTTGCAAATTTATGGTGGGGAGAACATGTACAAGTTAATGAGCTAACTAGCTTCTTTATAATTGCACTACAACAAATGAATGATTTAACTGTAATAATATAATTGTCGCTATATTATATTTAATAAGAATAATAATAAATATGAATATTGATGTAATAACTTTAACTCAAAATATTAGTGCTAAAAAATAATAATCTATTGTCAGTACTAAATATCTCTTTTGTTGAAGTGATATACCCGACCCAATAGCATTTTCTAACAAAATATATTAGAAATTCAACCCTAGTAATGGAAGAAGAAGAAAAAACCCTAGTACTGTTTTAGATGCAGTGCTTGGGAAGCTTTCTAGCTAGGTCATATATATGGTGCTTTAATTTCAACAATATTATATTTTGGAGATATAATATATTAATATTTCTAAATACTACCATTCAATTCACAAGTCACAACACGCTTTGATAATGTGGTTGGTTTTTTGAACTTTAGGTAGACAACAAATTTACCGATTTTTATTAATATTAATTATTATTATAAGATTTTCTACAATTTTTATCATGAAAATGATATGCATGTAGAAATGAAGATATATACTGCCAAGAATGATAGTAGCAATCACAAAGCTGTATTTGTAGCCCTAGTTACTGTTTTTAGCATGAAGGTCAGCATTCATGATAATGCTTTTTTCTTTTTTATTTTGTCCAGTGTCTGATATCTATTTTGAGCCTCGATTAATCTAGATTCACACTACATCATAAGATGATCCATTAAAGCTCGGGAAAATGTTCTCCTTGTATCGAATTTTGTCTATTCCCGAGCTCAAATTCCAGTCCATTTGTCAAGGAGTGGAGAGATCTTATCCATCTCATCACCACCTTTGGTGGTTGGTAATCAGAGGTGGACTATCGTTATAGTTACAAGTTCGATAAGACTCGATAACTTTGACGATCAAACCTACCTTTGGTGGTTGGTAATCAGAGGTGTCCATCGTTATAGTTACAAGTTCGATAAGACTCGATAACTTTGACGATCAAACCTTGTATTTATGTTAAAATTTTGAATCCGCTTCTGAATGACAATGATTTTTTCTATGCCAGCGACACTAAAAGAATTACTGATAACACTTTGAAAGTTCAGTACCAGCATATGTCAACACGTAAGGTGACTGAATTGGTGTAACAAGTGATATTTCATAAAGAAAGCTAAGAATCAATTTCCCTATCAACATCTTCTCAATCAAGCTCGTCACACCGAAATTACACTAGTGCAATTTAAATCTCTAATATAATTTATGAATTGTTACACAAGAGAAATTTACCTAGTACGCACTCAAAAAATAACGATCACAAATTTTCCTGATATGCCCCCCCCCCCAAAAAAAAAGAGATATGTCCAGAAATTACTAAAGTACAAAATATCATTTCTGATTTGAATAATTCTTTTGGCATATTGGTCATGTAATAAGTATCAAAAACGTACGTGATACGATTGAGCTATAGTTTTTCATTTTGCAGTGTAAAACAATACAATACTAATCAAAAGCGAACGTAGTAAGTCAATCAAAAGCGTACGTGGGAAGATCAATCATAAAATGAAACTTCATTGAGAATATATATATATAAATATATGCATATACTTATTTTAGTGAGTGTTTGATCGCGAATATTAAATAATTTTTTATTATATTTGAAATTTTTGAAGTTAAAATTATGTTTAGTCGTACTTTTAAATTGAAAAAATATATAAGTGTGTCATTTAACTTAAATATATGCATATACTTGTTGTACGCATGCACAAGTAAAACGTGTGTATCAAACTATTGATAAAATATACTTTGAGTATACTGCACAGTAAACGATCATATACTGCACACAATTTATCATGTAGAACGTGTGTATCAAATTATTCAACTTTATGATAATTTATATGTGATGTCTTTTAATTTTATCTATAAATCAATCAAACAGAAAATAAAGAAATAATCAATTTAGAAAAAATGGGTTGAAATTATAAAATACAATATTCATAATCAGAAAAAGGAACAAACTACACAATACACACCGAAGGAAAAGTCAAAATCGAAAGTGAAGGTAAGTACAAATTAATAATGGAAGAAAAAAATCATTTTAATTAATTACTAGATCTCTCATTTAAAAAACCAGTAAAATTCAAAAAAAAGGAAGACATAAAATTTGTAACATTCTATTAATAATGGTTATAGTTATATAATTATATATACAAATATTAGAGGTATTTGAGCTGAATTTGGGCGGATAAAATTGGACTTAGTTAATAAATGGTGGGCTATTGACATATTCAAAAGCTACTTGGGTGGAAATGCGAGTCATAATCTCATCGATCCCTCCAAATTATACTAAGTTTTAATTGTCTTATTTTTTAAAATAGATTTTAATATCTAATAAAATAATTTTTTTTATTATGACTATATATAACATATTAAATAAAAAATATTTATAAAAATATTTTAATAGAAATTACACATCCATCTGATTTTTAATGAATTAACCTCATAAATATGTAATTCTTTTTGGGGGCTTTAACAAACGATTCAAATGTTTTACCCTAGAGCTGACTTGGTGTGATGATGAGTGATTTGTGGCGGTGGTTAGACTATGGTAGCTAATTCCAGTGTTCGATACTATTTAAAAAATTTAATTAATTTAAATTCGCGAAGAAAAGTTTCATATAAGTATTCTTTTATCAAAAATTATATTGGTTAATAGTAATATTGTGAAACAACAGCGATAATTGACGAAATTGTTCATTTATGACATTTAACTTGGCTTCACCTGTCATATATGTCGTCTAATTTTGAGTGTACACTGTACATAAATAGATATTTAAACTTGTATAAAACAGAATAAATAGACATATTCGTCCTACAAGACGTCCTACATAACAATTTGTGTACTATGTGGCGTCTTACGTGTATTATGCCACCTAAGATAAGATATGTGTATCTACTTGTTCAATTTTATACAAATTAAAATGTATACTTGTACACCTCCAAAATTTAAGGACATAAATATCAACTGAAACCAAGTTAAATGACATAATTATGTATTAATTCATGAAATAATTTATTTAATGAAGTGAAATTTAAATAATTTATTATTAGACTTAGAAATAATAGGAAAATCAGTGGATTAATGTGTGGCCGTTTCTATTTTTTCTCAACCCTTTAACGTATAGGGTAACGCTTCATCATTAGATCCGAATTTGTCGTTTTCCTTCTTCTTTTTCTTCTTTTTCTCCTCTTTCTTAACAAAGCACTATCCATTTTTCGATTTCACTCATACGCACGCAAATTCTACCTCTAAATTTTTTAAAGAAAAAACAAAAAAAAGGTGAGTATATGAACAATCATATATGTTCTTCAATTAATTTTACGTCATCTTCATTTTATTATTACTGTTCTTCTCCGGCTTAAACTCTGCTAGTGCATGTGATCCGTAAAATATGTGATTTTGATTTTCGAGAGTGAAATAAGTTTTTATTCATATGCCTTGTAAATGTTTCAAATTGTTAAAATTATTGCAGTTTGCGTCTATTATTACTTTCCTGAATATTACATTTATTGAAAGTTTAGACTCTTGAAATTTGAATCGTGTCAATGTGTCACATAAATTAGAACATGGAGTGTAATTTTACTGGTCCTTTGTTATGTATTCTTTTTCCCATTAGGTGACTCTGTTGCAATATATTTGTTTGTCCATTTCCTTCATTGTTTATGTGTGTTTAACTTCTCTCGAATTTTAATTGATTGGTTGATGAGATTGATTTTTTTAGAAATCCTTGTTGTGCAAATTGAAAATATTATGAGAAAATTTTAACGATCTAAAATTTCATAAATGTGAAATGACAGTCTAATATTTTGTCAATTCCAGGGTTACATTGTGCAACTTTAAAAAATTAGGGATAAAATCTAAATAGTGGCCTAGAAAAGGAAGATTTGTGTAAATCAACAATATTTGAGTCATTCCAAATCTTTAGTTGAGTCATGAGCATTTCTTGGAATGTTAAAGGAAAACTACAAAGAACTTGGAGATCCTGAGGAAACTTTGTACTGAAATTTATCCAGCCTTTGTAAAATACTAAGTTTCAATTTATGTGATGTTGTTTGACTTGATACAGAGTTTAAGAAAAAAAGAAACACTTAAAGAAATTTGTGGTCCAACGTTTGTGTAGCTACAAATCCTTAATGCCATTTTAAAGATAAATTGTTACTAAATATAGAAACGTGACATTGTTTTTTGAACTGGCTAAAAAGGAAAATGTGTCGAATAAATTGAGACAGAAGGAGTATAAGATATTGGATATGCAACTAGATTAGAGCTTCATATAGTGTTTTTTAGTTGTATGTATGTATCAAATTGTTTCTTGATAATCTTATTTCGCATAGTCTAAGGACATTTTTGCGTCTGAGATATTATTTGTTGCTAACTTATTTGTTCTTCAATAGTTGTAAAAAATGGCTGATGTTGATGATATTCAACCTCTTGTTTGTGACAATGGAACCGGCATGGTCAAGGTAACCATCAATTACTACCCTTTTGATTGACGAAATTCAAAAAAATTATGTTCTCAGCTGTAGTATGTGTTTCATATATAGGCTGGTTTTGCTGGAGATGATGCCCCAAGGGCAGTTTTTCCTAGCATTGTTGGACGTCCTCGTCACACTGGAGTAATGGTTGGAATGGGCCAGAAGGATGCCTATGTTGGAGATGAGGCTCAGTCGAAACGTGGTATTCTGACATTGAAGTATCCTATTGAACATGGTATCGTTAATAATTGGGATGACATGGAGAAGATTTGGCATCACACTTTCTACAATGAACTTCGAGTTGCTCCAGAAGAGCATCCAGTTCTTCTCACTGAGGCCCCTCTCAATCCAAAGGCTAATCGTGAGAAAATGACTCAAATCATGTTCGAAACATTCAATTGCCCTGCAATGTATGTTGCAATTCAAGCTGTTCTGTCTTTATATGCTAGTGGTCGTACTACTGGTAAGATATTCACATTCTGTACTTCCTTTTTTGGATGTTGATCATGTTCCAATTTTCTATAATTAAGGATATGTTCTTACTAGGAATCGATTTCATGGATATTGGTACTGTCACGTATAAACCAGGGGAATTATATGACTTTTAGTGACCCTTTTTGTTGATGATTTTTTTCGGAGATTGTGAGTATGGATGGACAAGTGTTAGAAAAGATGAGGAAATTTGTGGAATGATTTTATGATAAATGAATGAACATAAATCAAATCTCGATAGATAGTTAAAGAAGAAACGACTAGGGGTGGTTTTCGAAATGTTTTGATATGCTTTTCCTTGAGCTGAGGGTCTATCGGAAACAAACTATCTACCTTCTAAGGTATGGGTAAGGTCTGCGTACACACTATCCTCCCCAAATTCCACTTGTAGGATTACTCTGAGTAAGTTATTGTTGTTGTTGGTTAAGATGAAGTAAATGCTTCTTATTTGCCTTGTAGGTATTGTTTTGGATTCCGGAGATGGTGTTAGCCACACAGTTCCTATCTACGAAGGTTATGCACTTCCTCACGCAATCCTTCGTCTTGACCTTGCTGGTCGTGACCTCACAGAGCATTTGGCAAAGATCCTCACGGAGCGTGGATACTCATTCACCACCAGTGCTGAGAAGGAAATTGTGAGAGACATGAAGGAGAAGCTGGCATACATTGCTCTAGACTTTGAGCAGGAGTTGGATATGGTTAAGTCAAGCAGCTCTGTTGAGAAGAACTTTGAACTACCAGATGGCCAAGTGATTACCATTGGAGCTGAACGTTTCCGTTGCCCAGAAGTGCTGTTCCAGCCTTCCACAATCGGAATGGAAGCTGCTGGTATCCACGAGACAACATACAACTCTATAATGAAGTGCGATGTTGATATCAGGAAGGATCTGTATGGGAACATTGTACTTAGTGGTGGATCCACTATGTTTCCTGGTATTGCTGACAGAATGAGTAAGGAGATCACCGCGTTAGCCCCTAGCAGCATGAAGATTAAGGTTGTCGCGCCTCCTGAAAGGAAGTACAGTGTCTGGATAGGAGGTTCCATCTTGGCATCCCTCAGTACCTTCCAGCAGGTAATTAAGCATTAGTTTTTCAATTAGTATACTCGTTAGACGAATGATCAATACTTAAAATATTTGTGTTCTTTGAAATGTAGATGTGGATTGCGAAGGCAGAGTTTGATGAGTCTGGCCCATCAATTGTGCATAGGAAGTGTTTCTGATCAGAGCAAAGATAATCTATGTCTCTCTGATATCGCGCTACACCTATGTTCTTTTTGTTTTGTTTCTTGATATAGCAGTTTCTGGATAGTTATTCTTGCCTGTTGAACTAATTTCAGGTTTCTACTTTCATTTGATTGTCTATGATGATGATTTTGTCAAATTTGCATGTACTCATTCATTTTTCTCTTTATTTTTTTAGTCCAGGAGGACTAATGTAATAAGTTGTGTTCAACTCACTTGAAGTGTGCTTTTCATTATATGCATTGCTCAAGGAAGTTTTGTTGTATTTCATGTTTTTTTTAATCTTTGCCTGTGGAAGTGAGGCCTATTATTTCCTAGGCTTCTTTGCTTGGAGAAATCAATATTACGTTTTAAATTGCTCTTATTATGCGTGTCTTTTAAATTTTGTTCTTATTTATATGCGTCTTTTAAATTTAATTTTAATATTTATGGTTTGTCTTATATATGACATTTGTGACCTAGGAGAACTCAAATAGGAGAATATTTGAGGGAATTTTTAGTTGTTATGAGCATGCTACAAATCATTTCATTTACTACTAAATATGTATGATTTATCCATTTTTGACCTAAGGCATTAAATAAGTAGTATAAAAAGTATAGGCTAATAGGATTATCGTTACTATACTATATCATGTCTCTCTAAACAAAATTATGTTCCAATAAGATTAAAGTAGTAGGATTTAGAGTATAATCAAACACTAACTGAATTTAATTAAAGTTGTCACGTACGATTGCATGTATATACATAAATTGACCTTAGATTAGAAGAGCTAATGAAGAAAAACAACAAATAAAGATAAAGTATTTTCAGAAGATAAATCAAATTTAAAATTATTCAAAAAAATAAACACAAATTGATTCTAATTGAAGATATAATAAAAATTCAACCACAAATCTGTCATTCAAATTAAATTATTTTCTTATAGCGAAAAAATCGTTAATGAGAGAACATATTTAGACTGAAAAATTACTATAGGAACTTCTAAAATAGATTAAGGAATGATATATATAAAACAAATCACAAACTTTAGAGCATAGTTGAAGAGTTTTTGTTGAAACGAAAAATAGTTTATTACTAAACGAAATTAACCCGATACAGACTATAGGAAGAGCAGACCAAAGTGTGTAAAATTTAACATAAAGTGGGCTAAACAGCCCAAATTCTAAGTAGAGGTCTTTCCACAAATGCAATTCGAATTGTAATTTGACAAATGGGAACTTATTGCTTGTGTTCAACCCTTTTTAGATTTCCAGTAGATTATCCAGAGTGGTTGGTCAGCCATAGCCATGGCAATGGTTGCTTACTTAGTGGTCGCAAACGACTACAAGCAGTTGCCACAAGTACCGTCAGTGTCGATGTTTCTCAGGACAGACGGACATGCGTTTTTTCTGCTACGAAGGCGCGGAATCCAATAACTGCGGCGATACTGGCGGCAGCTGCAGCATGTGCTGTGATTGTGGTGGTGAATGGGGCGGAGGCGTTGGCGGTGCCGGCGCAGATTGAAACACAGCAGGAAATACTTGGAAAGACATTTTCGAATGTACCGCAAACGCTGTCTGGCGATTGTGTTGATGGTCAGAAGGATTGCAAGAAGGCGAGGATTCAAAGACCTAAGTCAAGGCAAGCAGAGATTTGCACTGTCAAATGTGTCAATACTTGTATTCGTGGTGGCAGTGGATCTCCTGGTGAAGGTCCTCTTAACGTTAGAAGGTATGATTTGTATGTAATTAATTCCACTAATTTGACCATCAATCCTGCATTGGAACTGTTCCTTTTGATTGCCTATGGATTGTGCACTCATGTTATCCGATTGAAGTATGACCGCAAACTGTTGCCTGTATATTTTTGTCTAATTCCTGAGGGAGATAGATTTTGCGTTAGAAGATGAACTTAATCAACTGTGAAAAATTTTCTAAGAGAGAAATTAAGTGAGAGAAGAGGACCAGAGTTCTGTCCAAATTTTGGGAAATGTAAAAATATCTCCATTTCTAATACACTTGTGGAATGCCCCTTGTATACAAAAAATGAACCACTGATTTAATTAGTTCGAACAACTAACATGTACAACTTTAATCTGCCATCTCTTTTCCTCCTTGAATTCTCTAACCTGAAAGAGATTCATGTCAAAATCCCCAGTCCGAAAGTAGGTACACTTATTCTCCTATTGACATGAATGATGAATTTATTTTAGGTTAGGAAATCCAAGAAGGAGAAGTTTCTCTAAGACGATAAATAGAAGTGATGGATAAAGACTATCCAGGATTGGAACTCCTCTTTGCTGCTAGTATTTTCTTAGTTCCACATGATAGACCTCTCAATTTTGACCGTGGTAGAAGAATTTCTATTCGACCAAAAAGTTGTTCAATGATGGTGCAAAAGAGTATGTTACAGCGAAAACCAAAAGTTTGTGAATGGGTGAGACCAAAGTAACTCAACCCTTGTATATTTATAGGTAGAATGCCGACCCGCTTTGTACATTTCCTGCTTCTATTGTTTATGAGATAACCATTCCAGCTTACACTAATTAGGTAGCTATCTTATGAACCTGGATATATTTCACCAATCCCCTTTGAGTTGGAATGTATAGATCATATATTCCACAATTTGCCAGAAATGCGCATTGGCATCAATCACATTTTGTTTCTTTTGGGCTTGAGAGGATGGAAAAACAGAATCAGAATATTGAAAATCAAATGGACAACCTTCTGTTATTTTTGTTAATGTGGCATTTCATGGACCACTGGTTGGACAATTTGCTGACATGGATTCTCAGTAGTGCTGATTATGTTAATAAGATGGAGAAGTCCACTGACATGAAATGTAAACTGGCAAGTCTCAGTGAAATGTAAATGGACATAATGTTGGTTGATGAAGATCGCTCACAATGCGGTCTTATTGACCCGTAATTGACATGACTAATGACGTCATTCCTAGAGAGTAATTGGCTCATGGGTTAGATATGCTGTTTGAAAGGAGACTTCTAGCTGCATGTGGATTGTGGACCCCAGAATCAGATAACTTGCATATCAGTAATTATAAAGTTTTGTATATTCTATTTGCATCCAGAAGCGGCTTGCATAATTTACTTTACACCAAATAAGTATTTGGCTAATGAATTTGGATATTCTAACACAATTTTGTGAATACACTTAAACAAAATACAGTCCTGACTCCAAAGTTAGTAGCAAGTATAAGGCTAACCCCCAAAAAATCTTAAAGCATCAGTTCAACCGTTTGTTGCGGAAACATTAAAAGCTTGTGTCACTTTTAGGAGATTTAAGATTGCAAAATAAGAATGAAAGGAACTGTCAATTGACACCAAGCTGGAATGAGGAAGTTCTATATATAGAGTTCGAACCTCAATTCTGAACTCCCTTTCCTAAAAAAATTATTTGCAAGTGTTCGTAGTTGACCATAGAGAGTGTTGTTTCAGAAGCCATAAAGCCTCCAAGAACGGCTAAAAATTAGCTCTGCAGTCGCCAGTCCGGTTGGCAGAAACTGAGACATAATGAGGGTAAGGAAGGTAAAAAAGGAGGGGTAGAGAGAGAGAGTAAGAAAATCAGTTATACTTCAATCTTACTGCATGTGGTCTTTAAAAATCATTTATTTACAGCTAGATTTTGAATGTAGAGAGGTGTTAAGAAAAGCTTCAAACAAGCAAGAAATGAGCTTGTTAGGTAGGAGAATGTTCATAGCCATTTCATTACAAAAATTTGGGGAGGAAAACATACATTAGATACATTTTAAACTTAGCTGCAGGAAATTGTGAGACTGTTACTCCGATAAAACTAGATAGGAAGCATGAGCTACTCATGGTTTGAAAAAGGCAAGGATGTGGAGCTATTTCTAGCATTTCTTTCATGTTTGACATTATTTCGTTTAGCTACCATACAGCTCTCTTAGTTTTACTTATGTCATTCTTGACTAGTTTTAGTTATGTCATTCTTGACTATTGGTGAAGCATGTTTCTATAGAAAGATTAAAAAAAATTAAAAAGATATCAAGTATATCTGAACAGATGTGTTGCAGCTTTAAAATTGGAAATGAAGTTTATATGGTAGGTGCAGTTTGATTAATAATATGTAATTTGACTTCTTCTAGTCAATTATTTTAATCTTCTGCAGTTCCTTTTTTCTTTCGTCCCTCCTTGATAATGATTGAAAATGCTTGTAGGAAAACATAAGCAGGTAAGTGAAAGACTTATTCAATGCCTACTTCCATGGTATCCTATTTCTAGTTTACTTTATTGATAGATGATAACCTAATTAAAAATTCCATTTTTCCTCTTCCTCCAACCTGTCCCTTATTCTATCAAAATTTTAGAAAAAAGAAAAGAAAAAGAGAAGGAAAAAGGAAAGGAAAAACGAACATGGCATAAGAGATCCCTTTCTGTAGAATTAATTAAATGTGGATACGATGTAAGATATATTGACAAAGAGACATTCTTGATGAAGTCATTTTAAGAGGTTTGCTTTTACATCTTTTGTCTACAGGCCTCTGGTGGTGTTTAAGCAAGGGTTTCGCAGTCGCCAATACTGGTAATTGTTTTTCCTTCAAACTCATCAGTCTTTATATTTCATTTTCCTTAAGCCTCCATTTAGTACATTATAATTTGTTCTCCTAAGTTCTACTCACAGTTGTGGAACTCATCACTTGCCAAATTCATGTTAAAATATGCAATACTGAACAAGTAACCGTATGTCGCAAGTTTGTATGTGCACCATAATTACAACTATTCGTTTTTAGCTTGGTCTGTAGAATAAGAAATATAACATAATGCTTTGCCTAGTTTATAGGAAGTACTGCTAAAGCATTGAACAGGTCTTTTCTTCTTCACGAAACTACTACAATCTTTGTTTCCCCCGTCTTACTTACCAACAGGTGAACAAATATCTGTGTTCACTTCCAACATCTACCAAAAATCATATATCTTCAGCATCCTTGTTCTACGAAGGTAGAATAAGTAGCCAAATTAGGCAAAATAAAGAGGAAGTTCCTAATTCAAAAATCAAGAAAAAGGGAAAAGTTAAACAGATATAAACAGAAAGAAATTGAACAATATTGACGATCTCACAAAGATGGAATTTCAGTGAATTGTCATTTACTGAGCTCATCTTTTACAGAATCGATCTTCTTGGATTGTACAAGAATATGTGAAGGTCAACATGTCTGGAAGCACAGAAAATGTTTGTTTGTTGATATTATTACCAACATTCGGTACTGGATCATTCATAGCATTTATATACCTTTCTATTCATTTGAGGGTTGGTTTTTTGTCAACACTGGTTTAGCTTATGATTTATCTGGATGCCCTCAGCCAAACAAGTATTTTACAAAGAGTCAACAAGAAATTCCATTAATAACTGGTCGTTTTGATCCTTTGGAACACTCTATGAATTTAAATGATCGTTTTAGGAGACCCTAATGAATATAGATCGAACTGAAAGGATCTTCTGATCAATCAAGAGATCATTTGGATTCCATTAGTAATGAGGATTCGGTGTACTACACATTGATTTTTTTTTGAGAATGGTAACTTTAGTACCACACATTGATTAGTCAGAAAGGATTCAACCACGAAAAGAAAGGATCCATCGCTTTTACTTTTTTATGGCAGTATGGCTTCTGCTTTGAAGACCAAGCCTACTTTTCTATCCTTTGACCTACCTAAAGAAAGGGTGAAGAAGGCATCATGTTGTTGTTGCCACGGAAGATGGAAAGTTCAAAATTAGTTGTGCTCTTCGTTAAATGCTGGTCTTTAGTGTTGCTAAACCTTCAATTTTACATAAACACAATTCAAACAAGTTTTACCTGGACTGCTAAAAGTGTGTCCACCTTTATTTATCCTATCGTACTTACTAAAAGGGGAATGAACTTATCTTTCATCTAATTTCCAACACCTACTGAAAATCATATATCTTCTACATCCTTACTACATTGGAAGGTATAATCAGTAACCATGGTAAGTAACTATAGAAGTTGTTCAGTTAGAGATGAATATATAATTAGGAGAGAGAAGAAAAGTGAAACCAAGGAGAGAAATGGAGAAAATAATGTACATATGTCTTCCTTCCTGCCTCTTCAACTTTTAAGACTCAGTTTACTTTTCTACCTTTTGATCTTGCTAAAGTAAAAGTTTAGGAAGCATTGTATTGTTTGTAAAATAAATAAATTGTAGTTTCATTCTTTCCTTATTGAGACATAATCCCTATAAGTAATTAAAATATGTTTTTTTCTAACTGCTTAAGCTTTTAGATAAGATGATCACAAACTCCAAAACAATATGTAAGCATGCAAGAAGTCCTGGGTCCAAATATGTCACCCGAAAAAATACCCAATTTCATGAGAAGCAAGCCTAACAGGCCCTGCCTTAACCTGTTTCTCGGACAGCCAGCCTCACCAGGCTGCTGGCATTGCTAAATGCAGGAACATATTTCCATGTGTTTGGGCATGAGAACGAATCAAACCCACACGTGAGGAGGTGTGATGGGACGTAATATAATTATGTAATTAAAAGTGTGTTCTCTATAACAGCTTAAATTTGTAGATAAAATTGATAACACATTTAGAAAATGAAATGATTGGTACTTGCCATTGCGGCCTAAATTTTTTGTTGAGCTACATTTGAAATCTTTCAGTAGTAGGAGCAAACAATGTGATAAAAGCTGCATCAATTACTGCAAACTATGATGTTCACTGTGTAATATCCATTGGAAATCACTTAGTCGTTTGGTAGAGTGTATTAGGAAAAATAATGCTTGTATTAGCCTTTTGTATTACTAGTACCTTGTTTGGTACTCTTTTTCAACCTATGTATATTAGTTATACACTCTATTGTGTATTAAGGTGTGCATTGCTAATACCATGAATTTTTAGGTATTAGCAATGCAATGGTTTTAATGCATGCATTAAAATGATAAAAGACCCAATTGTCCCTCAAAACCTTTTTTACATCTTTTACACCATAAAAGTGGAGGGTATCTTTATAAATAATTTTTTTAATGCATCAAACCGAACAATGCATTAAAATAATCTATGTATAATTAATGCAAGCATAACTAATACATGCATTACTAATACACTCTATTTAGCATTATTCTTATACACTCTACCAAATGACTGCTTAATGTTTCAGTTTGAAACTTTCACTGCATACATCTAGTGAGGAACATGATTACCAGCCATATAATGTTTTCTGAATGACTGATGTATTTGCTAATGAAAACTGACTTGTTTTTTTGTTTCTCTCTAATGTTTCTTCTTGCAGTTTGGTGGAATGCTCTGATATATGTAATTTGATGAAAGATGGTGAAGATGGACCATAGGATGTACATTTACTAATCTTATTTTTAGGTTAAATTCTTTATCTGAGCCTACAAAATTCCCAGGTGCTCTTTCTTATCATTAAAGCTTTGATTGGGTTGTATATTCTCTATGCAGAAATTTGACAGGCTTTATGTATATACACCTACTTTTGCTTCCACCTTCCTGGCGACGTAGGCGCCAATATTCTTTAGGATATCTTGTATTCTCAAGTGAGAAATGCGAATTGGAAATTAAAATATTACAACTCCAGTATTTCGTGGTAGTGCAGAAAGTAAGGAAAAATGAAGAATTATTTAAATGCAAAGGGGTTCCTTAGTGAAAGTAAGGAGGACCAAGGGTGTGGCCTAGTAGTCAATGAAGTTGAGAATTCTGAAGTCTCAAGTTCAAAATTCAATGGAGACAAAAAATACTACGTGATTCTTTCCATATGTTCTAACCAGACAGAGTTACCTGGAACCTACTGTTGGTGGGTAGTGGTAGGCATCCCGTGGAATTAATCGTGAGCCTTGAAGGACAAAGTTACCTGGAACTTGTTGATGGTGGGAAGTGGCAGGTATCCTTTGGAATTAGTATAGATGCGTGAAAGTTGAATGAGTTTCTTTTGTCGGTTGGAGTTTTTTTTTTCTTTCTTATCTTCCTAAAAAAAAGAAGATATTCTATTACTATGTTTAATAGGTATGTTTTTACTAAGAGATTATTAACTACGGAGTATTTCATTTGTTCATCAAACTGATGTGGATAATTTATAGGAAAAAGGATAAAAAATGCCCTTAAACTATGTGAAATGAATAAAAATGTCTCAAGTTTATGGTTTGGTTAAAAAATATAGGGAAAAGGGTCAAAAATACCCCTCAACTTTATTTTATTGGTTTATTATGCCCTTACCGTTAAAACGAAGTTAGTTTTACCCCTGTCGTTACTAATTTCATCATTTGTGCCCCTCAATTGGATGGAAAGCCCCAAATCAACTTAAATTAACCCGATTTCAACTGAAATTACCCAATTATCTTGTGCACACATATGAAGAAATGAGGTTGGAATCAACAGTGAGATTTTCACTTTGTTGTTGTTCTTGATGGATATAGAGAGATGGGTTTTCGCCAAAAAGTGTACCAGTGTGTAAAAAGAACCCACCATTACTAAAAGGGCTATAATTATCATCTGCCCTGTATACCAATCAAATGCCCGAACTTATCAAAGATCCACCCATTTTCCCCCTTTTCAATTTTCTCTTCAATCCAATAATGCTTATATATGAAAAAGATTACAACTTTGAATGAAATCAAAACAATTGCTCATCGAAAAACATTATGGACAGATCTCAGTTTTTTTTGTGTGTGTTTGGAGCTGAATCAGAAGTGAACAGTGATGAGCAACAATGGCTTACACGTTAAAAGTGCCAGAAACGGTGTCATTAGCGAAACGAACAGCGGATTCGAGATCGAAGCTGCCTATGAACGCACTGCTGAGCTCTCTTCCGATGATTTTGCAGATGCGTACGAAATTCCAATCAGCCAGCAAAGAAGGAGCTTGTTGTTGCTCAACATAACGATCATCTCCGCCGACGCTGCCCGCTGAAAACCACTTCTGCATTCAATAATCCTCATTTTCTCATAGAGAAGGTTGTGGTGGTGAATGATTAAGTCCAACTGTCCAAGTGGAATGGGTACTCTTGCTGGAGGGTCTATAAATCCAATGAATTTGGTGTGGGCTGAAGTTATTGCTTCTTCCTCCCTTATTTTCCCTTTGTTCATCATTTTCAATAATTACAGGCAAATAAGGAATTACAAATGAGTATTTGCTTCTTGTTGATTCTTTAGATTGCTCTATCTTCAGATGTTACCTCTTGAGTTATATGTTAAGAGGGGTCTGGCATGGGTTTAAAAATGGGGAACGAGTCGTTTTTTAAGATTCGGGTTAATTTAAGTTGATTTGGGGTTTTCCATCCAATTGAGGGGCACAAATGATGAAATTAATAACGGTAGGGCTAAAAATAACTTCGTTTTAACGGTAAGGGCATAGTCAACCAATAAAACAAAGTTGAGGGGTATTTTTGACCCTTTTCCCAAAAATGTATTTGCCGTCAATATTTTGGTTCAAATATGCCCTTATTGTTATTTAATGGCAAAAATGCTCACTTTTCAAATAAATATATTATATATTTTATTTTTAACACATTATTTTTCTAATAACATTTTTTAAAATTAGCAAATGTTTATCAGGCTTCAATTCAGAAAAAATAAAAAATAAAAATATTTCTTATTTTATTATAGTTGTTCTTTATCGTTATATAAATAAAAATTAATGATGGATGTACTATGATCTTATATATATGATTGATTATCCATCGAAAGTGTACATAAAGTTATTCTATTTTAGTTGATAAAATGAGATTAAGAAAAAAATTATTTCCTACATTTTTGTTTGTTAAAGTGATTTTGAAAGAAAGAAAATAAGAATAGGGTTTTTTAATAATATTTTAATTAGGAAGAAGGTGTGCTTAAAAAGAAAATATATAATATATTTTTTCAGAAAAGGGCATTTTGGACCCATTTAGCAACTATAGGTGCATTTCTGGACCAAAGTATTAATTGCAAGGGCATTTTATAATCAAAATATTGACGGCAATGACATTTTTGAGCCAAATTATAATAAATGACATTTTTGTTCATTTCACATAATTTAACGAAAAAGAATAAAAAATGGAATAGAATAAAAAATGCCTTTTCATTTCAATTTTATACTCTTTCCTTATTGACGGCAAGGACATTTTTTATTCTTTTCCCTCCGATCCAAGAAAACATTAACGAAAATGGTTATTTTACTAAAAAAAATATTTATTTTTTATTTCAATTTTATACTCTTTCCTTAAATTTTTACTTGTTTTGTTTGGATTTTACACGCTATTTAAGAAATAATGATTCACATGAATATCTTATTACAATAATCATATTAATTGATGTTTAATCTTAGGTCTTGTAAAATAATTTTAAAAAATAATTAATTAATATTAGATATGTTAAAAGTGGGAAGTATACCTGAATATATTTTTAGTATAGTGGACAAATAAAAGTGAAAGGTGAAATATTACTTTCTTTTCACCATATTAATCTTTCCCTACATTTATTGAGGGCAAAGATTAAAAAATGTAATACCGTCTCCAAATATGTATTACCTTAGCAAAATTCACGAATATAGAATATAAAGATATAAATGGAAACAAATAACTTTTTTTTATCTTGAATTATGAAGGCAACATTTTTATTGTTAAACTGATATTTATTTTGGGACGGAGGAAGTAACTAGATTTTTTAAAATATAAATATTTTGGATCATCTTTTTATAGTAAGAATGACAAGTAAAATGAATTAGAGGCGGTATAAGAATTACTTTGTCCGTCTTATATTACTTATCTACATTACGAAAAATATTTATTTTGGGAGATTCACTATTATATAATACAAAGAAATAAGTTACAAATTTTGCTTATACCCATTGTTTACCTTAAATCATATAATTTCACTTTATAATTGAAATTCGAACTAAGAATATATACCATTTATGTTTACGTATTTCAACACTAAATTAAATTTGTAATATTGAAAATAGGAATATTATTGCTATTATTTATGTTTGTAAGGATTAATTCAAGTTAATATGATGTGGTCATATAATGCAATACAATCTGTTGGATACTATTATATAAAATTTATTTATTAATATAAAGATATGAGTAATTTAATTTAAATAGAAAACATTTCTGCTTTTTATACAAATTTATCTACTTTTTCTTTTTTTCACAAACTTCAATAGTTATCTAAGAAAAATAAAATCATAACATGTACTATTGATTAAAAAAAACTAGGCCTAAGCAAAGACTTTACTGTCCTCCTTAAAAAAAATATGCAAAACATTGCTTTCGTAATATATTACTACTAATTAGCTTTGATCTATTTAACTTTTAGTAAATTATTTTCTCCATTTCAAATAATTCTTTTTAGCGCGTTTAAATTTTTTATCTTTTTTTAGCAATATATTTATCATTACAAAATCAAAACAAACCTCCAAACAAAGGGTAAAGAATATTTTAATATGTTTTAATATTGAAAACCACAATATTGAAACAAAGTGAGTATAAGTTTATAAATAAAAAAACGAGTATTGAAAATATCTTTAAACTTAACACAAATTATTAATTTCGTCTCTAAATTATTAACAGCCTTAAAAATATCCGTCTACTTGACTAATTTAACTTAAATACACTCTGACCTGCCACATGACATATCAAGTGGTCTCAAATTCTTGTAAGAGTGTGATGCTCTTAATAAAAAGTCGAGAGACGTGGTAAAAACACCCCTAAACTTGAGGAAAATTTAGGATCTATTTCACTCATATTGTAAGATTGAGAGTATATTTAAGTTCAATTAGACAAATAAAGATATATTTTTAAGACTGTCGATAATATAACGCCCCGAGTTTAGATGATTGTACAAATTAAAATTTTAAAAGTCAGTTACCCATTTTATAGTCTTTCACCTACCCAAGCCCAACCAACAAAAAGAAAAGACAAATAAACAGCTCAAATGCTTAGAGCCAAAATCTATTGATCCCAAATCAAAAATGGCGAATCATAGATTTCAATGCCTAAAATGGTGGCGAAAATTGACAAGAAGAGAGTGGACTATTGCAGCAGCTTCATTGGCTATTCTAATTTTTACACTTTCTTTCATCTCTCACTCTAACAGATACTCTAATAATTCAATGACTCCTCCTAACGATTTGATACCCTTTACCCCTTTAAGCAATGCCCAGCAAAAATATGCCTGTAATTTTCTTTTATAGATTTTGTTTCGACTTCAGTTTGTTAGTTTTAATTATTTTTTTAGTGTAATTGGGTATGTGAGCAGTTCAAATTGGATGGTGAAGTGCAGATTATATGTTTTGTGAATTTTTTGCAGTTTGTTTAGATGGAAGCTTACCTGGGTATCATTTGCAGAAGGGTTTTGGATCTGGGTCTGATAAATGGATTCTTCACATTGAGGTTAGCTTCTATGTCTTATTAACTGAGTTGATCAATTGTTGGAATGTGCTTTGTATTTTGCTATTTTGCTATTGTACTTTTCTTGCTTCAAAAACTTTTCTTTAGATTCGAAGGTCTATCGAAAACTGTCTCTCTTTAACTAATAAAGTCATTTTCTTTTTGGTAAAGGAAAAAGTCTATCAATTATTGGAAATGGTGTACAAAGTTATTTTTCTTTATTTTGTTAACAGAAATGTCACTTTACTATTGCTATATCACACCAGATATTCTCTTAGCCGGAAAATGTATTTCCAGTAACAATTTAATGATGTGACACACAATGTTTGAATCCAAAAGAATAAAAATCATAAAACCCGATCGTTTCAGCCAATATAGGTCTATTCGACCCCTGAATCCAACCCTCTTACATGGAAAAAGTCACAGTGTGTTAGAGAAATATGGGTGTGTACTCTAAAGACAATTCATGTTTATGAAAAATTGGTCATAATGTTGCAATTTGCAAACAGTCATATAGATCTGGTGATACAAAGTGATCTATTGTTGATGACTTTTCTTTTTCCTTTGATGTTATTCTCAAAGATGGGAACTTTTATGCTGTTGATAATACTGGGAGGGGGTGCCTGTTAAGTTGGGTGATGAGTCGTTGCCTGAATTAATAGTTGTTGCCAACGCTGTGTTTGGAGGAGACAAAATGTTTCTTGTGAAGTCTTGTGAGTACGTGTTCATGGTTGACAAGTATTTGAGTATTGGTTTTGAAGATGATCTTGGATACAATGAGGATGTTAAATTTTATGAGGAATTTAATTTTACATGAGCTAAAGGACATATGCAAGAGGTGGATTGAGGTCACTTGGAAATTGGAAGATAGGATATTGTTAGTTGAGATGTACATTTTCTGCTTTGGCTTCTGAGCTTGATTGTGGGGGTAAAGGGAACTGTATACTCTTCGGAAAACAGTTTTATTTTTTGGTTTTTGTACAGAATAAAAAAGGTTAAGGCGGTCGGGTTCATGGGTTGATAGTCCTATGGACCTATATTGGTTAAAATGGTTGGATTTTATGTTCTATTTTTGCTTCAAACATTGTGTGCCACAAAACTAAATTGTTACCAGAAATCGCTTTCCGACTAAGAATAGACTTGGTGTGTTATAGCAACATTAAAGTGGCTTTTTTGTTACAAATTAAAAAAAAAAACTTTCTTACGCTATTTACAATAGTTGACTGATCTTTTTGTTACAAAATAAAGAAAAGTGATTTTGTTACACGATTTCCAATAGTTGAGTGACCATATAAGCAAGCAACTCCTAATTAACTTCATCATGTTGCTCGCTAAAATAAAAAAGATCCCTTGTAATTCTTAAATTCTTTAATAGAGTGGTAATACACTTCAACATAGTATCCGAATAGGTAGAGGTATTGGGTTCGAGTCATATCATTCCCACAAACAAAAATATTCTCATGAAAATGAAAAATCCAGCCATAAGTTAAAGGACATGTTCTCTATCTTTTGTTGTGTTGAGCTTAGTTAAGGCCGAAGTAGTAGCCATGCACACAACATTAGCCTGCAGATATGATATGTCAATATTCTAGTTTGCTCTTTCCCTTTTCTTTGTTGACTATGCTTTTGTGATGATCTTGCATTGCAGGGTGGAGGCTGGTGTAACTCAATAGAAACATGTTCTTTTCGCCAGACAACAAAGTTAGGCTCCTCGAGGTTCATGGAGCATGAAGTTCAGTTTTTTGGGATTTTGAGCTCTGACCCATCACAAAATCCAGGTAAGCAACTCTAATGGCGATTTAAGAATTACCCTCTTGATAGTTAGCGAAAAGATAAAAGAATTGACTCGTTCAGTTCAGTTTTTAGATTTTGTTAGCTCCATGAGCAGTTAGCATAGCCTAGCTGATTTGTATTGGAACCAACTCTACCTTTTTTAAATCCCTTGTGGATCTGTTAGCATCCTCTTGATGCCTTTATTGAAACCTCAAAAAGAAAAAAAGACTTGACTCCTTGATATATTGTGTTCAATGATTGTTATCATTATAATCTTGCTACAAATTTTCATTGTGCTTATAATTGTGTTATCTTAAAGTTTGAATCCTCCAGCAGTTTTATTTACCAAACTAAGACATCAAGTTTGCAAGTACACATAGATAGCTCATCATTTTATATTTTTGTGTTGCCAATGAATTAACCATCTACAAAAGTACATGTTTGCCAAGAGGAATAATAGGAACTTACTTGATCACATTTCCTTTTTGACTGTTAATCCACATAGTTTTTCTTTTTGTATTTGTTGATGAGACTAGTATCACTTTTGACAAAAGGTAGGTACTAATATTTGACTTATTTTTGTTTTAAATGAAAATCTGCTTCATTAAGGGATCTTATGCTCTTGTTTGGCCAATTTGACTTTATTCAGATTTCTTCGACTGGAACAAGGTCAAGATACGCTATTGCGATGGTGGATCCTTTTCTGGACACCCAGACAGTGAATTTAAAGTAAGTTCATGGAGCGTTTATTAAAGACTATGAATGTTGTGTTTTTCCATGACATCCATCAAGAAGATGAGGGAAAGAAAGCATTGAGTACCTATGTTATCTATTGATTTATGGCAGAATGGAACAGCATTCTTCTTCAGAGGCCAGGTTATTTGGGAAGCAGTAATGGATGAACTCTTGTCAATAGGACTTTCTAGCGCTAAAAAGGTATTATTTTTTTGCTCTGTCTCATTGAATTTTTGGTTTTTTAAATTCTCAGTTATATAAAACATTTTGCTCTGCCCCCTTAATTTTTGCAGGGAATTTCTTTCGTTTGTTCTGAAGTATGTATTGTAAAAACTAAACAGAAACTCAATTTGAAAAGTTACACCATTCTGAATTTATAGTTCTAATCAATATACCGTATCTACTAAGTGCACTAAGAGGTGATTACTTCTTTAGAAAAAGAGATTGTTATTGCTTTTATTGGAGTACTGGACCTGGTCACCTAGAAGTCCAAGACTAGCACCTTTTTATGCCTAACTTTGCAGGCACTTCTTTCGGGATGTTCCGCTGGAGGTTTGGCAACTCTAATACACTGCGATGACTTTCGGGAGATTTTACCTAAGGATGCCAATGTCAAGTGCCTTGTTGATGCAGGTTTTTTCCTTAATGAGTATGTCTCCAAGATAACACTGCATATTAAAGTTCCAATCACTAATATATCTATTTCTGAATCTTTACTCTCAAACATGATAATATACCTGTTCTTGGAAGCAATCAAGCAGGTATAATTTCAAATCTAAAATGTGATTTTTGGAATGCAATCTACACATATAGGAGAGTTATAGGAAGAAATTTGATGCTATTAATCAATTCTTTAGTTATACATTATAAAACATAGCGAGGAAATAATGAAATGTTAGCTAATGAATGAGCTAATATGCCTGCAACTGAGAAAAATAAATAATAAGTACCAGTTCTACTTTTAAAAACTAGGTAAATAGATATGCACATAGTTTTAAGCTCTTAAATAGTACTCCCGAAGATGGCCAGGAAAGGGTGGAAGGTGAAATACTGAATGAGCTAATATGCCGACAACTGAAAAAAAGAATTAATTAAAGGTGCAAACTCTCATGCTAAAAACTTAATAATAGGTGAGGATTGGATCGCCATAACAATCGGAATCTCTTACTGCAATAGTTGATAAAATTTCAATGAAAAAATTACATGACTCACTGGGGAAGAAGGAAACTATGGAACATCTTGGTATGTTGATCATTTTGTACAAAAGAGGCACCTTTTCCTTTACATACAGACCCTAATCAAATATTGAAGAAGATTCCCTTTGTCGAAAAGTTTGTACTAAGATTTGTAAAATGAGATGGACAATTTCACTCCCAATAACGTAGAGGTGTACCCATTCTAAGAAAGGTTTGTTGAGCATGTAGTCCTAATTTGAATCAACTGTAAGTCTATTGTTGCTTTCACTATTTCAGAAAGGACATTGCTGGAAGTCCCACCATTGAGCGATTTTATCAAGATGTTGTTAACCTCCAGGTTTTTTCTAATACTTCAGAAGCAAATTTTCTGTTTTAGTTTTTTTTTTTTTTTGTGTGCGTGCTTTTGTTCCTTATGTGTTAGTGATCGGTTGTCTCAACATATTTGTTCCTTCTTCCTTTTAGAATCTGGTCATATTCCAATATGGTGAATGATCCTTCAGGTGTAATTAGATGGGAGTTACTAAATTTATGTTGATGGAGAAATTATTGATGTAGTAATATGAGGAAAAACCAATTCAACTTGGAATGGTATAGATGAAACAGTTTCATTTCATAATTTGTTGCATATGACCAACAGAAACATGGAATAGAAAATTAGAAGTGGTATTTATGCATTTTTTATGCTATAAATAGATATCGTTGAATCAGAATCTTGAGATGTCTAAATGAAAAAGTATGTAACTAACTTAATTATTTGTCCTACTAACTGTTCGTAATGTATATGATAACTTTTGTACATGATACATTATACTAAGAATGATTTATATAAAAAGGGGGCAGCCCGATGCACTAAGCTAGTACTATGCGGGGGTCTTGGGAAGGACGGAACATGTAATGAGTAAATGTAACTTGAACCTGATGCCACTCGATTTCTACTTCTGAACCAAATAGAATTTCCAGAAAGGGATTCATTATATATATATAAAAAAAAGAGATCCCAGAAAGGGAAAAAACTGCAAAACGTTTTATAAGTGATGGGTTTTACTTCTGTGAGGAAAGGGGAAGAAGATGTTTTCCCTCATCAGCTGTACAAGCATCATAAGAACACATGAATATGAATGGTGATTTAGTTTTCTTCTTATTGTTTCTCTGTAGATGTGATGGAGCAATGTTTCTGCTGCATTTCTTGCTTGATCAACAAAATGTTGTTACTAATCAGTGGTATAATTTTTTAAGTGCTGCTTGAACAAATTACAATGTTTATGAATTATCTACCTACGAACCTGGTTTTTTATTGCAATTTCCAACTATTGTAGTTATCAACTATATATTCGTGTACCTTGTTTCTTGATTGCATTTGTTCTAATTTTTCACTCAAACCTGATTGCAATTTGATCATTCTCAGGGTGTGGCAAAAAGTTTAAAGAAGGATTGCACGTCAAGATTGGAACCCTACAAGGTGCCCTTTCTTCATTTATATTCGAGATACTAACATAGTTTCTTCTTTTGCAATTCACCTTTTCTCTATTGTGATTTTATGTTGGCTTCATCCTCAGTGTTTTTTCCCTCAAGAATTTATAAGCAACATAAAGACCCCAGTTTTCCTTGTTCAACCAGGATATGATTTTTGGCAAGTAAGTTTTCGTTCCATGTTGTTTCAGCTTCTAGTTAATATTTTTTCTTTCTAAATGCTCTACTGACTTACTGTTTATACTTGCAGATACAAAACATCTTGGTACCTCGTTCATCAGATCCACATCGAAGTTGGTTCAGATGCAAGCTAAATATTAACAACTGTAATTCCAAACAGCTTGAAGTCCTGCAAGGTGAATACTTGCATCTTAAAACAGCAATTGTAGTTATCGCAACCAGGCTTTTCATGTGAGGAGTCCAGGGATTAGGATGCTTGCATGCTTGCTATGTTTTTACCTTATGAAATTATTCATTATCTACAGATTTCCGAAATTCTTTGCTCAAAACGCTTGATGAATTTCACAAAAATCCAGAAGGAGGCATGTTCATAAATTCTTGCTTTATACATTGCCAAACATGGGTGACTGAGACATGGCATTCTCCTCGTTCTCCAAAAATCAATAACAAAGTAAGTTTTCCCTTTATATTCTATGTATGGTCTGAAGGTGGTTCTAACTTTATCAGCATAGCTTTTAGTAAGTTACACATAATGTTATAGATAAAATCAAACCCCATGTTCACCATGCACCTAATAGTTAGAGATAGCAAGATGGATAAGCGGTTGGTAGGCGAAAGTAATTACTAACTGTTCGCACCTGTGATCCATCCTTTTTACCCATTCACCAACAGTGAAAACATAATGGTTTCTGAAAACTAAAATCGTTAGAAACCAAAGTAAGAGACGCTCGAAAAGTTAATAAACATCTAACTTAATGCGCAGTTTAACCTAAAAGCTTAAGTTAGATCTTTCTAGAGGTCAATTATGCTAATATTTTACTCCATGTGTAACCATAAACAGTGGGATTTTCGCTTAATAGTTTGCTTCAAAACCTTCTTGAGGAATTATCTTAGGTTTGAACTTGACATAAAGAATATTTTATTAGGATCACACTGAGTATGTTATTGTTGTTGTTGGGCTAGAATAATTTAATTCTAATTTCTCTTCAAGATCTCATCATGCTAGTTCATTTCGGGATTGCTTTGTACCATATCATAGAATAGGACAAGCTTACACCAAGTTTTTCTTCAGACTATATCAATATCTTCTCCAGTGTTTTCTCCGTTTCTGAGACCACGTATATGTTATATCAAGAAACCATCTCTAAGAAGATGTGGCTAATCAACTTTCTTGCTTTCATTAATAGCATGTTGTTTCGTCGCATTTAGGGTGGTACCATTGACTGCACGGTGCCATCTATTCTAATATTAAGGAGAGCTATTACTCAAGAATAGTTATGTCGCATTCCTAAAGCCCATGGTTGAGAGTTATTCCTCTTGAAAGAAAAATAGCATACAAGCAGAAATCCAAAACCCGATGCAGCAGATGTCTGCCTTGTCTAAATTTTTTTTCGCAATTTGGGAATATCTTTGAGCTTAAACTGTTGAACTCAATACGAGCTGAGAAATGGGAGGAATATTTCTCAATTAAGCTTCTGGCTTTCATTCATTAGAAATGAAAAAATCTTTCCAAAGCTCAATATATACACACATGTCCTCATTAACTTCACTAACTGTAACTGATGATTGTTCTCGGAATCATTGAGCAGACAATTGCAGAGGCTGTAGGAGACTGGTATTTCAACCGAGAAGAGGCAAAACATACTGATTGTCCATTTCCATGCAATCCTACTTGCTATCACATGAATTTTACTCAAGGATGACAGGCCGGTTGCTGCAGGTTTACTGATATCTTATGTTAAGCTCTCATTTAACCGTACTTTGTGGCACATTTTTATGCAAATATGAGAAACTATGATTCAGACAGACAACATGAAGGTATGCAGCCAGAGTATTCCTGTTTTTCTCTCCATATTGAGCAATCGAGCATTCTGGAATCCACGGTTAATAGTGAACCTCATCTGCCATAATTTTAGTCTGGAGTTTATCTGTAACCTTTTTTTTTTCCCTTTTGAGATCAAGAACTTCATTTCAAACTTCAAACTGCTGTTCCTTTAGCTTCTTTTTTGCCAGAGTTCCTTACATATATATATTTTTTCTTCAGATTATAGGTTTTTACACCTTTCTCTTTCTCTCTTCTTTTTTTTTTTTGCATAAATTCCCAGCATCAAACATTTCAAGAATTATTCGAGAGAGATCGATTTCGTATTTACTTAAATTCTGCAGAAATACAAGCAAGGTAATGTGATTTTTTATTTTTTTTTCATTTCTCCTTGTTTTTATATTTTTGATGGAGTTCAATAATCTGCTTGAGGTTAGTACCACAGATCATTGTAAAACTGAAAAAGACTTGAGATGCACGTAGTGTATACACTAAATTAAAAATGCATGATAGTATATTTTATTTATATATTCTAATCAATTAACCATGATTAAGTTAAATAAATGTCCCTCTTAAATAAAGTTTAAGATACAAAGATTTTGCTGTTTTATCTATAAAAAAAAAACAGACGACCATTTTTTACTAGTGACTAGTATTGGTTATTTTTCGATTCACCTCTAGTGAATGGAACATTACTCTATAATCGGCTGAAGTGTACGTATACCCATTTTGGAATAAATTCGAACAAATTTAATATCGTTTCACACGATTGAACCATTTTTGGGTGCAATTCAACCATTTTTATGTGAAATCCATGCCCATGCAACTTCAAACACCACATATCTAAATTTGTTTTAAAGTAGATAGATTAAAAACAAATTATTAAAAAAATTGAGTATAAGTTAAATAAGAGTATTCAAATAAGGTAGTGAAATTTTTACTCTATAATCTCAATCGAAGTTTTAAATTTAAATTTGTGGGTCAAAATAGACAAAAGGATTGGATCTCCCAAAACAGGAACGAGTTTTTCTCTAAAAATAATGTTTTTTTGCATCCTTGGATGGAATTTACACTACTAAAAAAATCAATATTTTCCTATTGAAATTTCTCATAAGAAAATGTTCAGTGGTTAATCGCATAGATATTTGAATTGGATTAATGAGAAAAGAAAAAATATTCGGTGGCTATTTTCATTATCTCAAAAGAAATATGTTCTTCGCCATGTATTTCTCCAATGAGCTGGTTCGAAAAGACTGAAATGAGAAAATCATGTTTTATAACACAAATTTTTCATTCATTCGTGACAGTAATTATGATATTGGTGTAGGTAAAACTATGTCAAATTGGCAATGCCATGCGCTACTTTGAATATAAATTAAATACATATATGGTGTGATTTTGTCTATATAAATATAAAGTAAATGCTAAGACAGCAAGTGTGCAAATATTTTAGGAGTTGATTTGATCTTCTAGAAAGTGGATGACAGATTTTGTTCTTCTAATCTTTTAATGTGAAGCTGCATTTACCAATTAAGAAATCTCTAAACACAAAATATGTATAGTCTGACTTTGGAATTTGCAATTGCAATTTAACAAATCCAAAATAATCCAATTTGGATACTTTTACCAAGAACTTGTCTTTGATTTGATTCACTAATTTTGTATATAAACCAAAATAAAAAAACATGTTGAATAGGAGAAGATGGAATCTTTTTTATTTGGAGAATCTCAATGAGAGAATAAACCTTTTGTAGTTCATTGTGAAAATAAAATAAAATACTTGTAAGTACCTTTTAACTTTAATAATTGTTCTACATTTTGTTTAGTATCAATTGATAGTACTTAGTAGTGTGCATTTTGTGCAATTATGTCAATAAATTAAGCTCAAATGGTATGATTCAAATCTTAATTGCTTTTAATCTGGCTTTTTTATTTTTTGAATTTTCACTCGGTTCGAATGGAGGATGTTATTGTTAAGTTCAGCCACTACTAGAAACAAAGATTTTTCTATGGCAAACTAGTAAAAAAGAATTCATTCATTTTCCATCGAATCATCTCAACATGGGAAAATGCATAGTAGGAATCTTTTAATTTTTTTCTTACGAAAATATTATTATTTTATTTTCTCATTGATTCAATCAAAATATATACGAAAATAGTCACTGGACATTTTTCAAAGACAAATGGTAATTTTTTGATAGTGAATCGAACTAAATATTTTTGACATAGAATATAAATATAATAAATTCTAGGTTATGTACTCATAATTTCAATTTTCAAATGTTTAAGGAGTTCACAAATTTCAATCATAAATTCAGTCAAATTTCCAACCATCCACCTGAAATTAGGGATCAATTATGAACATTTAAAAAACAAATAATTTTATTTTAAAAAAAAGAATAATGAGTAGGTAATTATTAAATGGAGAATTGAACTAGCATTAATAAAATGAAAATTTAAGATATAATCAACTAATTGAGTTATTAAAATTCTCCAAAATAGCATATAATATAATTATAACTTTTATATCAGATTTTTTTTTTCCTTTTTTTCTTTTGACTTTTTTATAGGTGAAATAACCATCACCATTACTCTGCTAGTATGTTAACCAGTAAAAGTATTTTCAAGTGAGTGATGTTGATAGTCAAACCAGTATGTTAACCAGTAAAACCAACTCTTCTATACTTTGAACATTTAATTTATTTATTTATTTTCAGTGTTTGACCTTTTTTTTTGAAAAAAATAAACTTTATGAATTAATAAGGTCACTTGATATTATTAGAGTTTGCCAAAACCACAAGTAACTCTGTACAATAAATTAATCTTAATTACTTTTCACATAGCTGATTTTTCCCTCCATTTTTCTTTATGGTTCGTTCATTTAAATTTTGGTATAAAAAATTTAGTGTTCGATTTATTTAGATTTTTTTCATGTGAAAATTTCATGAGAGACTGATTTACACTTTTTAGTGATTATGTCCGACTTGCATGTGTTAAGCATGCTGCCAACGTAGATTTTGTCCTATGGTTAAAAGTTGTGCAAATATAATTTTACAGAAATTACTTTTTCGTATAATATTGAGCATATAATTTTACAAAAATTACTTTTTCGTATAATATTGAGCTCAAATTTAATATTTGTTCATATATTACTCAATTATCTTCCAAATAAAATATTAAATTCTCGTATAACATTTTTAGTAATTTGCAAATTTTAAATTGTGGTCTAACTTTTTTTATAAGATTTCTTGTTTGATAAAAATAGTATATTTAGATTGTAATGTAAAAAGTTCATAAGTTACTGAAGAAATAAAAAGAAGCCTATTTACTAAATAATCGTTCCAAAAAAAAATCCACAAATTTTTCACGAGAAGGGTCCCTACCAAAAAATGTATTCCCAGTATTCAAAATGATACATTTAATTAATGGTGAAAGTATTTATTCATCTCACTGCAATACTCGACCATCGTCTCATTTATGTTATCAAAAAATTAACCAACCATCCATTTTTTATTTTTAAAATTTGTAAAAAGCAATATTGGCTAATTAGTAATTACGTACTGGTAGCTTCGGCCTTTGGGTCAACTACTTTGAGATCAACCAATCAGGATTGTAATGGTAAGTGATAAGTACTTTCTTTGTTAGGAAGTATTTTACTCCCTAATGTGGAACGTTTTGACGTAAATTCAAATTTAATTAGATTTCAATATGAATGCTTAAATACTAAAAAAACACTTCTATTTTATTTGTTTCTTTCTTAGTTTTGTGTGAACAAGTCATCCTGTATAATCAGATATTTCGAATTTAAGTCCCCTAAATATAGAGTTGCTTTTGTTAGGAAGGACTTTATTCGTCAATATAAAACGCTCTAACACAAATTTAAGTTTAATCCAACTTTAATACAAATATAATAACCGCTTCCATTTGATTTGTTTCTTTCTTAGTCGTGTGAACTAGTCATCCTTCATACTAGTATTCCCTGCATTCCCAATTTCCCATTTAGTTATTAGAAACAAGGTTTTTGCGCGGCTCTTATATAAAAAATTAATTTGATTAATATATTTTTTATTATTTTTTCATTCAGTTTTACAAATTTACTTTACACGGTCTTAAGCAATAATTATTGATATGAGGATTTTATCATAATATTTTTATTGTAAATTGATGTTTAGTATTAGGTCTTGAATTTTTTTTACAGATTATGTAATTAATATTAAGAGTAAAACATGAAAAAACAAATATTTTTTCTTGCTATGTTTAAACGTGACAAGTAAAAGTAAACATTTATTTTTGAAATAGATGACGAGTAAAAGTAAACAATGAGAAAAAATCTTTGATCTTTACCTATTTACATGTTATTTAATTCTAGAATAATTAATGTGAAGGACAAAGATAAAAAATAATAATTTATTCTCTCTTAATTAGTTAAATTGACAAATATTTTAGAACAATTATTTTTAGTATATATAACAATTATTCCCTTCGTCACATATAATTGTCCACTTTACTATTAATAATTTTCTCAAATTACTTGTTAATTTACAATATCTAAGATAAAATTAATTAGAGAAATTCCATTTTATCCTTTTGATTATTTCTTTTTTTGAAAGCGTAAAACAAGTTTGTAATATTTCAAAAAAAAATTAACAGATAAATTAGTAAAATTGTCATTCTTATTTATAATTTCTTAAAAGTTGCATAAAGAGGAAAATAGACAATTAATATATTTTACAAACATGTCAGATACTCCTAATATTTGCACCTACTTTCTTAATATTTCATATGTCCCAAACTATGACTTATATGGTTCTTTTATTTTATTTTCTCTTGCTATTAGTGGATTGGATTAACAACAGAAAACGCGTAGGTTTATTGAAAATCAAGAGCTTAATTGACTATGTTTATTAAAAATCATGAGCTTAATTTATTTATTTATTTTGGTACAATCATCATGAGATTAATTGACTATCTCCAATTTCAGCCAACAACTTTCCATTTAAGTAGTCATAGAGGATTAAGTAGTAATGAAAGTCTTCTTAAACTGGAGAATTCTAGTGGATCTTCAAATTTGAATTCCAAGAGCATTTACTCTAATGATCTTTCTAGACCTTTCAAAATAAAAATTAGTGAATTGTCTTTTCATATTTAATTTCAATTCAAAATTCCCAACATTTATTGTATTTATAACAATATTGTTGGTTTAGTCTACGCATATCTTGGTTATTTAGATCGCATCTACGACCTCTTATTAGCATATAAATTTTGAATTACTTTTGGGATGAATTTCTAACTCAGCCGCTGAGCGTAACTACTACATAATTTGTCCATTAAGGCTTCCACATATAAGAAATAATCACCCATAATCATTTTTGTCTACGCTAATATTTGAACTCTAATCTCTAAGGGCGAGGTCACACTTGTCCGAGCCTCCGAGAGGAATCAATTTACTCTTCTCTTGAATGTCCTTAAGAATATGTATAGATACTTTTTTATATTTTGATTTTCATTAATGAAAAACGTAATTCTATCACTACTAATCTCTCGTGATTTTCATCCGCTTCATATTCATTGATAGTCGAGCAATGTATCTGAACTGAAATGTAAACTCTCGTGATTTTCATCGCTTCATATTCATTGATAGTCTAGCAATGTATCTGAACTGAAATGTAAAAAAGCGTGGAAAAGAAAAGGTTATATTGGGCAGGTTTTGGTCTACTAGGATGATTCATGATTAAACAATTAGCAAAAGTAAAGCAAGAAGCTGTTTGAAATGGAAGACAAAATCAGTAGTATAGTTCAAGCTTCCACCAACAATTACTAATTGTTTTATATTTTGAAATTTAAATTACA
>JAJONR010007046.1:0-59634 GCA_029582245.1 Solanum etuberosum
AAATATAAATTTCCAGAAAAGCGACGGACTGCGTCGCTTTTTGGAAATAAAAAATAAATGAAAATATAAAAAAAGCGACGGAGTTCGTCGCTTTTGTTAAAAAAAAATGTCCGTCGCTTTAAAAAAGCGACGAACATGATTGTGTCGCTTTTCTGTCGATTTTGACCAAAAAAGCGACGCAGTCCGTTGCTTTTGATCGTCGTTTTTCGGCAGTTTTTTAGTGGTGATTTCAAGTGATTTGATAGATCATGAAGAGAGGTGTTGAAATAAAAAAAAAGATTAAATTAATTGGATAACTTGTTTATATAAGATCTAATTATCCAATGCAAAACATGTTTAGTATCAATTTAATTAAATTAAACTCAGAGGTGGAGAAGTAGTTGAAACGCACTAAAATATTTCACAAGTCAAAAAGAGTGACCTGCCTATATTTTCCCTCTTTCTTAATCCCAATAAAATGATTTGTGAAACTTCTCAAAAAAATATTTATAATATTTATAATTATATGCACTAACTACGTATGTATATAGTGTATATTAATCAGTTTTACCTAGTTACCCGCATTATTTTTCAGATTAAAAAAAATGTTACTCCTAATTTACTTGATATAGGCAATTCACCTCTAGTTATAGTCTTTAAAGTAAGCAATTCATATTTTTCGCGTCATCACTTGCAAAATTAAATCTGCCGTGAAATCAGGATTTGAATGTTATAATGAAATTGATAAAAAATGTTAGGAGATTTATTTTCATCTGCCTAGCTAAATTTTAGTGGACAATAATCGAAATCCATACAAGCTAGTATGACAGTAGTATTATTAAAAAAAAAAAGAAAAAAAAAAGAAGAAGACATCAATTACATTTGTCATGTTGGGGATTTAATTTATTTGATTCCCCTAACTGTGATTTTCCCTGAGGCCCTTTAGTCCTTATGTAGAGTCTATACTGATCAAAGGTTCTTGGTGGATACAATGGAGAAATATTGTGCGTGGTGAGCAGCTCCTTTACTGGTTCTATCATCAAATCACTTTTTGGATTGTAGAAAAACGCTAGGGAGATGCGTTCTTCTGCGGAATTCACCATCACTCGATGCTCAACGCTCTTGTATATCGCATTGCTTAATATCTACAAGTACACCAACACACAAATTAATTGTTGAACATCTATACCATATGAAATATTCAATAGCTGAGATACTCCACAATCAAAAAAAAAAAAATGAATGAAAATAAAAAAGAATATTTATGTACAATTTTTCTAGCTAGCTAGGGTGTCCAACATTTCATATATTTTGTAATTTATCTTCAGATGTGAGGTCCATATATTCAATAAGATAAGGTTGTATGACTGTGTGCCAAATATGGGCTTTTGCGAAATAAATTACCATTATTTTATTATTAAAGGGACAGATAATGTTTATCTCTCTTCAATAAATAAACTCTCTTTAATCTTTCTTCAATAAAATAAAAAATTAACTATCTAAACAATCACAATATATATTCACTTAAATTTTTTATAATTACAAATTTGGAAGAATATAACAAGTCAACGTTAATTGTTTCCAGAAATATCCTCTAAAAAATGAGTGAATCAAGAATCTTTAAAAGTGTAATATTTACGTATTAAAGTTGCAATATTTCTCCAAAAAAAAAAGTTACTTAAAATTACAATAAAGTCATTATAAATGAATGTTTATAGATTTCACGTCAATTTGGTCTCGTGTAGCATGTACTAAAGCCCTTTACTTCGGAAGATGGATGGTTACTTGCTAATTCTCTTTTAATCAATCAATCAAATTAATATGACAGTTTTTTTTTTGGTTGGTCTAACAAAAAGTATTACATTTTAAAATATATATATATATATATATATATATATATATATATTTAGTAATAATTTGGTTTTAATTTTTTTTATTTTGGCCAGAATAAAATGATTTATCGTCACACAAATATTAATAACTTCTTTTTAAGCTAGAAGTTTCAAAAAAATTCTTTTCATTCTTAAATTCGATCAAACATTTTTGTATAAATTGAGACTGAAAGAGTTTTTTTTATTATAATTATTTAACACAATTCGATATGCAGGAAATATGCATGTACGGAAAGCAATTTGATAGTCGATATAATGACCAAATTAAATGAACTTGGTTAAATGTCATATATCAAATAATAAGATGTGACATGACAGTGTTTAATGTTGAATGTTCTATTGATGTTTTTTTATTTTATCCTTGCGTGGTCTTTGAAAAAAAAAATGTGAGAAACACCTTAATTATAATTTTGCAAACAACTTGTCCATGACGTATAATATTTTTCAGAAATTTGGCTTCTTAAATTTTCATTTATGTTTTAAGACAAAGCAAGAGGACGTGGGGAGGCTGTTTTCACTCGTTCCCATGTGACTATTTTTGGTCAATTTCGTCACTTTAAAGATAATTATTGCAAATAGAAACTACTACTATTAAATTAAACAAAAAATAAACATCAAGTTGTGTTTTGTATTATAAAAATATTTTTTATGAGAAGTTATTTGTTGATGTTTTCCATTAAGAGGAGTAAAGTACCCATCTAAATATCACTTATAGAAGGAACTAGGAAGTCATTTTACTTGTGATGTTTTAATTTCACATTATTCAACGTTATTAAGAGTGAGACGTGCATTATATTAATCTAATCAAATTTTTAGTATTTATAATTAAACACAAAAAAATATTTCTATTAAAAGTAAGATACTGATAATATGTATTCACCTGAATTTGATCGCCTATATTAACGATGAAAGCATGTGAAGCTGGCTTTACAGTGATCCAATGAGCGTTGCGTCGGACCTGAAGGCCGGCGACATGCTGGTCAGGGAGGAGAATGGTCATGCCACCAGGATCCGAGTGTGGAGAAAGGCCTAAGGTCAAGTCTGGTTGTGGACATTTTGGATAAAAGTTTACCCTAACACATGCTCCTATATCTTCTCCACCAAATGCATTTTGTAAAACATCTTCTTTTAATCCAAGATTTTCTGATAATATCTTCATTATACGTCCACCAAAATTCACCACTTGTTTTGAATATTCTTCCATCACTTTCCTGCATTCAACCATACACATTTTCTTATCTTAAAAACAGAGAAATCATCCCGCTTAATTTCTTACTACACTTTTTACATTGTTCAAAAACATTTACTCACTTTCTCACATTAAAAGAAATCACGTTTAATACATTTTCTTATTTCACATATATTTAATGATACTATCAACATTTTATCCAGGTTAGGTCCCACTTATTTGACAAACAATCCACAAATACATACTCTTTTTAAGGATAATTTTGAAACATTCCAAAATCTTCCATATCTCTTAAATACTATATCCAATAGAATAAAAGTGTACTCTCTCTAACAGCTTAAGCTTTAAGATGATATGGTCACATACTTCCAACATGACATCAGATGTCGAATTTCACTACCACCCAAAAAATTTAAAAAAAAATTCACATGCTTAGCCCATGATAAAAAAAAACCAAGCCGGAAGTAACATACCTTAGGGAAAGAGGGAGGGCAGGCCATTTGTTATGGTCCTTCAAATATCCAGGAAGATAGTGAAGAAAATAATAATCACTCCAATCAAGAATAGCACCTTTCTCAACTCCAAGTCGGCTTCCATATCCCTCATAAGTCTTAGGCGTATTTCCATAACTTTGCTTAACATCCATAGGCTGATGAAAAAACTCTCTCCAAACTTGTCGCGCGTCATCCATGAGCTCTGGCGGAACGCCATGATTAACAACCTGAAAAAATCCCCAATCTCGACACGCTTCTGAAATTTCTTCACAATTACTGCTTCCCTCAAGATCAATTGTTGGAATATTAACATCACTAAACTTACTTAATGATGGCCTCTCATTTAGTGGCTTCACATATTTGGTTGGAATTGTAGAGATCCCACTTTCAGATAAAGATTGGACACGAACTATTGGTTCTGGCCAATTATCTCGTGGGGATTTCATTATTTGCTAACTTTACTCTGTATTTCAACAATAACAAAAAATATCATTACCTTATAATATGCAACAAATTAAAACAGTCCTTCTCTACCCCCACAACATCTAAACAAATTTCTCTGTATACACAGAAATTTACAGAGGATACGACGAGAATACGAAGGGGCAACTTGCCGCTGAATTTTTCTACAAAAATAAATATATATACAACAACTGGTGAAAATAGTAATGGGGCAACAATTATATAGTGGCCAAGAAGAGGCCTCCCACCACTTTTCAGAAAAAAGAATTATTATACTTTCCCTTAGAGTTGATTTTTCATATAATCACCCGATTAATAATAATTATTATTTGATTCTTGATTGGAGCAAAAATTGAAATCAACAAGCACTCAAGAGTGTGACATTGTGGTCAATGAAGTGGTTGAGAACCGTGAGGTTTCAGGTTCAAAACTCGATGGAGACAAGAAACACTAGATATACTAGGTGATTCTTTCTATCTGTCCTATCTTTGGTAGACATATCTATTTTTTTATTGTGGGAAGTGACAAGTATCCGGTGAAATTATGGTAAAACAAAAATTTGAAATCAAGAAAAAAAGCAATTGATAGTGAAACAATTTGATTGATTTTATGATCACATCAATGTATATATATTAAAAAAAGCTATATTAGACTAATTTATATTTTTCTTTAAAATTTTGTGCTCAATCAAATACCTTAATCACAAGATGGGAGGAGTAGTGGTAGAGCCACATATAGTTGAGAGGTGTCAATCGACATATCTTCGTCAGAAAATACAATATGTAACTAGATAAAAATATATTCTTATGCATATATATATTGACATTTTTTGATTTACACATAAGTTTACTTTTTTATATTTTGATATTCCTTAATGAAAATTCTGACTCGATCAATAAAGTGGAGTAGTAACAAAAGTGGAGGGTTGGGTTTTGTGTTGTGTAGTGAAATGGGGTAATGGACGTAAGGAGAACGTGACAAATATGATGAGGCATAATTAACACGCTATTGTTATAATGTGGGGTTTTAGTGTGTTGGTGGGCGCGAGTTGGGATATTATTTCAGAATTATGTGTACTAAATTGCACAGGCGCTGACCACACAAATGACAGACAATCATAGTATGTCAATTTAATAATTACCTGCTCATGGAGACAAATGCATCTTCCATGGCACAAAGTGCTTTAAATTTCAAATATTTTTCCAATCAAAATTAATAAAAGTGTTGTATACGAACATAACAAACAACATGTGCTTTTACATAAATTGATAAGAGGACCATTTGGTCACTCAAAACTAGGAATGACTAGGATTGAAAACGCAAGTATAACATGGAGGGACCTTTTATTCATTTTCATCTTCATTGGGTCCAATTTTTCTTTTTTCATGTTTAAAATATTTAAATATAAAATATATATATATCTGAATATTATATAAAAAAAATATTTTTAAAATCAAAATACCGGATATTTGAGATGTTAACAAAAAAAAATTGGGGCTTCGAATTTCGGCCACTAACTAACCGAACAAACTTAAGGATAACAGGGAGGATAATGGAATTCGGAGGTTAAAGGATCACATTTTGAAGGGAAAATGTCAAAAGTGTTTCTTTCATATCAAGAATCTGTTGGGGAGGCCAAGTAAGATGGATTGGATCGAGAGGCGATGCTTATGTCTCTTTTTTCTCGATAGGATTCCCATCATTTTTAATGAACAGTAAATTTTCAAATTGACTAAAACCAACAAAATGTGGAACTATACAGCCATTTGGATATTTACTTTATTTGTTTGTCGTGAATGAATATACAACTCTTCCAATGATTTTTTAAAATTTCCTTACTATTCACAACTTTCATATCATTTTTAATCGTGTCAAATTACGCCACAAATTTTTGCAGGTTCTATTAGTCGTGTCTCTATGCACGATGTGATTACTGTTTTTTCAGGTGCAACTTCAAAAGTTCTCTTTTCCAAAGCACAATAATCATTAATTCCCATTAATAATCACCAATATACTCCGTCATCCATTTTCACTTCACATTTTTATCAAGATATTACCCTTTCCTTTCCAGTTTATTAGACTTCTTTTGATTTGACACAAAATTTAAAAAATAAAGAAAACTTTTGAATTTTATAATTTTACATCGAGGACTCGTTTGACACCAAATATATTTGAGAAAAACTAGAGAAATAGTGTTTGGCCATACAACTAGCTATTACTTGACAAATATATTTGTCAAATGTGTCAAGTTCTCAAAGATATGTTAAGTACTCCCTCTATTTCATATTGACTCAATTTGTGATGCAATGCACACATATTTAACGCGTGAACTAACATTTTTAGCTATATTTTTTTTATCTCTTTCTTCTTTGACCATATCTTCTTCCAACACCATCATCATTTCTACCACGCCCGTCGCTACCACCACCATCCACCCTTCTCTCTCATCTTCAGTCACCTCATCCTCTTCTTCACCACTATCATATTCATCTGGAAAGCATTATTATCCTTTTCAAAAATTAAAAAATTCTTCTTGAAATTGATTTTTCTTCGGCACCCAAAACAAAAACAAGATAAAAAGGAAGAAAATGGAGATGGGTTCAACTACGAACCAAACAATTTTAAAATTCCTTTGTCAAAAGGAAAAAAACTACACAAAATAGATCCAATTGTGAAAATTATTTACCCAAATTGGACACAGCCCAAATTATTCATGACCCAAATTATTTATCCGCTTACCCCACTTTCTCCTTTCTTATTTTGCGCATGACGTCAGCATCACTACTATGAATTAATCATAAGTGATACTCGGTATATTGATATCATATCGATATCATATAGGACTGAGCTTAATTCTCTGTGATACTCCGTCGATATATTGATACTTTAACGATATCATATAGGACTGGACTCCGTTTTTAAAAAATAAATAAGAAACAATTAGGAGAAAATTATTAAAGTCATAATCTTATTCATTAAACTCTAAATTAGTAGAAAATATATTTTTATAATTATTTTTCTCGTTTTGCAAATTTTTAAAAAATTGTATTTAAATTTTGACTCTTTCTAAAACTGTTTTTAAATTAAAATATTGAAGAATTGAAACATACCTCAATGATACCACGACAATATATAGATATACTGTAATAGTATCATGGATGATTGAGTAATCTCATCGAAGGACTGAAGCAAACCTCAATGAAAGCATTATTCAGTTAGTCATAGATACCATGAGAGTATATTATACTTTGATGGTATCAAGGAGGAATAAATTTAATGAAGAAACTACTAAGTTACTCTTTGATACCATCAGAGTATATTCATATATTGTAATATACTGTGATGGTATCAGAGAGGGAAAAAATGTTGGTGTTGACATCAGCATGATGTCAACGCGTGAATAAAAATAGATATATGTTATTTTAAAATAAAAAGGGGGTACGAAAGTAATGAGACATAAAGGAGAAATATTTTACTTTTTTAGGATATACGTGTTCTTTTTCCTTTTATGAGTAATTTCTGAAGCTCAATTCCACCATTAACTATTGAAGAGAAAATGGATAGAAATGAAGAAAGTGAAGAAGGGTTCGATTTCAAACAAATAATTTCAGAACCCCTTATTTAAAGCTAGGAAATCTTTTCACTAACAGCTTCAATCTACCATTAATGGTTGAATTTCCTTCAATAGGTGCAACACTCATCTGGGCCTTTGTGGCCAAGATTAGCATGGTAGAAAGGTTTAGTATTGCTAAGTTTGTTACCCAATTATGTCTATACTCATAAAATTAGAGAGATGAAAAAATGTTGATTTACTTAATCTGTGCAGTGTGTGAATAAGCAACAACAGATATTGACGTGTTGATTGAATTAGTTATTTATTTTTCAAATTAGTTAATATAATATACATGATTGATGATACTATAAATAAATTAAATGATAAGATTGTAATATTCTATTAACTTTCTCTAAAATTATATTATTTAGGCATTGACATAATTTACCTGCTAAAATAATTGAACTTGTTGTAATGACGAAAGGTTTGAGTGATATAAATAGATAAAATATAGCATGTTATAATATTATATATTATTATATTCAGGTACAACACCTCACATCTAGAAAATATATGTTTTATATAAATAGTAATAACTTTTTAACTTATATTTTCTACATTACTTTACTACTCCTATATAGGGAAGGCTACAACCAATCACCTCATGGTTGACGTGCTTGCTTTTGGCCGAGGATATTTGTATAAGTTTTTGTAGGTTTTTTTATTTTATCTTTTGGAAATTAAAAAATTATGTAAAATAATTCTATAAATCATAATAATTAATAATTTAAAATATTTAGATTTTAAAAGATATATAAAAAGTTCGATTGACTCTCAAAATTTAATCGATGTCACATAAATTGGGACAAAAGAAGTAATATATATTATTTGAAGATGACATGAAAAAAATGTTATAAATCACAATAATTAATAGCTTGAAATATTTGAAAATAAATATATATTTGGTTAGATCTTGAAATTTTATTTGCACCACGTAAATTGGGACATAGAGAGTAATATATATTATTTGGGCATTATGTAAAAATTACTACAATTACAATAATTAATATTCACTATGTCCAACAATAGTTGTCCACTATTGATTCTGCACACTTTTTAAGAAAATAAATAGAATGATAATTTTACTATATCACCCTTTGAATATAATAAATACAATGTCTTGAAAAATATAATAGGAAAATGACTAATTAATAATAAGGGTAAATTAGGAACTATAAGTGTAAAATTATCTATTGATTTCATAAAGTGAACGAGTATTATTGGACATTTCAAAATAGTATAGTGGGCAACTATTATCGGACAGAGAATGTAACTTTAAATATTTAAAAATTATTAACTATTTAGATGATTCTTCAAATTTTAATTGTATCACATAAATAAATTAAGACTAAATAAATAATATGTATTGGGCGACACAGGTTCCTATATGCAGTGTACACATGAACTTTGGGGGGCGGCAATCATGTCTATTCGCGTTTTTGAATATATTATTGAGGGCTAAAGAAAAAATTATATTTTAAAATGTGTATTTTGCAGACTACAAAAATGAAAGAATATGCAACTTTTTGGAAGTTACAAAAACAAGTAAAACGCATTCAGTGGTTGCGATTTACTTTTAAAAGTTAACTGAGCTATTAAGCGGGTTGGTAGGGGCATTCAGCTTCGGGTTGGAGCTAGGTAGGATCAAAAGGGTTCGGAAAAAAAATCCTCTTTCGCTATTTATATATGGTTGAACTTTTTCTATTTCTCTGTGTGTTTAGTTCTTTATATTTTGAATGTCTTAGTGAAAATTTTGACTCTGACAGTGAGATTGACTCAAAAAAAATTATGAGTCTCGATTTCTCAAAATAGTTATTTAGAAGTTCAACCTGAATCTAATTATTTTTTTCATTTTTAGTAGTAGTTGCTCTTAAAGACTACAAACCATATTTGTGTGCTATAGCTATAGTTTGCATAATTGCGATTCATAGCAAATTTTATGTTTGCTATGGAGCATCAGATCTCTATAAAAATCGCAGGGAGCTTTGATTTGTATAAAATTGCAGGCATCTGATTTGTATAAAATTGCAGGCATCTGATTTGTATAAATCGCAGCGATTTATATAAATCAGGCGTCTGTGTCTATGAAAATTGTGTTTGTATATGTATATGTTTTTTATGTTTGTATATCTGCATAAAATTTGAATTTGTATACAATTGAATCGAAATAAAATATTTGTATATCAAATCTCTCTCTCACTTTATACAACACAAATTATACATTGTAATTTGTATAATTTGTGTTTGTATAAAGCGAGAAAGAGAGAAAGGCAAAAGAGAACTGGGAGGGAAAGATATGTATTTGTATAATTATAAGTGTATATGACGAAAATATATGTATTTGTATTTGTATATACAGTTTTCTCTCGCTTTATACAAACACAAACGCAATTTATACATTTGTGTTTGTATAAAGTGAGAGGGGCGAGGGAGAGTGACGAGCGAGAAAAGGGACAGTGGCGAGCGAGATTTCTGGGGAGAGAGGCCAACGGCAAGTGTTTGCTACGAATTAGAATTAAATGAAACTGTGGTTATGACATTTAATTTGAATTAATAATTTGCTATTTTATACAAATTCCCTCTCTCTTTTTTCAAGAAAAGTGGTTGTCTTCTAGATCTTCGGCCTTCCTTTTTCTTCTTTCTTTTGATATTGCTTCGTTCTTCTTCTTTTTCCTCCTCGTTCTTATTCATCTTCTGCTTCTGCTGCTGATTGTCCTTCTTCTTCTCTTTAAAAATTTGATGTATCGCAAATTATATATTAAAAGACTCAAAACATTGAGAGAATTTATCTACAATAATGTAGGATTGTTTAGAGGTAATTTTGAATTGATCGAGATTGAATAATTAGTGTATACTGAATGTATAATCAATATATACTTCATATATAATTAAGTAATAGTGATAATTTCGAATACCTCCCTTCATATTTAATTACATTTTAAGTGGTATAATAGTGTAAAAGCATATTTACATCTGTCAGTCGGTCACTTCATGACAAAATACTTGGGTGTAATGACCTAAGTAGTAGCTTGTCCACGTGGACACTTATGTATCTTTAAAATACACTATTAAATAGTGCAAAGGATAATAAGTCATGCACAAAGTTTGAGATTGTTACATCAATTTCGGTCAAAGTTCGATATATTTCAAATCCTATTCCCTACTTTTTTTTTTGTTTTCTTACTCTTTTTTTAGATTCATATTAGTTATGTTTGTTGTAATGACTTTTCACGAAACATGTTCATTATAAGATGATGATACAAACTTACGAATATTTTAAATAATTTTTAAAACTTATAGATATAAATCATATTTCTTTATAAAGTCAAATATTTTTCCCAAAATCTTGGTCAAACGCATGGTAAAACTTCATCCAAAAATAACTCGCCAAAAATATTTAGGAAACTATGGTCAAACGATTACTTAATGATTGCCAAAATTTCTATAATGAATTTATTACATTGTGTCACGATCCAAAAACTGACGTGATGACACTTGTCTAATCCCACCAAGACAAGTAAGTCACAACCAAGAAAGTAAGTCACAACCCAACGAAAATGAAAGAAATGCAAAAATGTAAAGCAAGAAAAAGATAAAGCGGAATTTTTTTTCTTTCTATTAAAACTCCCAAAATTTGATTGTCACGTGTACAAGCCACTGAAGTAAAAACAGGATTCAAAAAATAAATACAAGTCTCGTAGTCTTTGTTTCTAAAATAGAACAAAGCATGAGGTAAAGGAACGAGAGGGCCCACCGAGATGACAAACAACTACCTCTTAAAATCCTTTACAAGACTCGAAATCAGAAAGAGACGAATATCACACGGGTCCGGGCTCGGAACCTACACAAATGTAGAAGCAAGGAGTGAGTACCAATAACACGGTACCCAGCAAACAACCTAATAAATAAGGCAACCTAGCTAGAAATCAAATACTTCTTTCCATCCCCACCGAACCTCCTCAACTACCACTTGCACAAAAATCAGTCCAACCTAAAAATTTTACAATACACAATTCACAAGGCTCAATATCCACAGTCCAAAGTCACAAGTCAACAATCAACACGTATCACGTAGTCAAATCACAAATATCAAATACATCAATCACAATTAACCAATAATTCAATCTTAAGCATTAAAATGCATCAAAATACAAGAATCATCTCTCGCCGGAACCATTTTCCATAAGTGTTATGTCACATCGCTAGCCGGAACCATTTTTCAACGGCTTTATATCAAATCACTAGCCGAAACTATTTCCCATAGGCTTTATATCAAATCACTAGCCAGAACAATTTCTCATCGGCTTTATATAAATTACACTTGTCGAAAATGACCTTGACATCACAAGAACTTGCCGGCAAAGACCTCGACATAAATAATCATCAAATGTCTCATCATGGTGTTCAACAATCAATGCACACAAGCAATATCATACCACACGAGGAGACAACAAGTCATCCAATTCAACTCCACATTCAAGCCATCAAGACATCTCATCAAATCAATCAAATAGGGTCACAACAAGGCAATTCACAAATTGTCATTATCATCACGAAGCTTTTTCATTTATCCTTTTTTTTATTTATTATATTAATCAAGTGGAGCAATAAGACCCTTCAACTCGTTCCCAATTACTCCCTAACACACATATAATGAAGAAATTAGACAATTCTACTAGATTACAAAGCTTAAGAGATCACTTGCCCTAAACCAATCAATTAATCACTTCAAGAGTTCAGTCTTCCCGTTCTGAATCACTTCTGAAGCCACAAAATCTATATATAAGCAAGTATTCACAATAAATCTCCAGAAATAACAATTTTCATATCAATTACTTTAAAAAATGGGTCAATCAACTCAAAATTCAATTCCAAAAATAAGGTTTGAATCTGAAATGTAATATTTGAAAATATTACCCAAGGATTTAGGAACTCATTGGGAAAAATAATTTTGAAAAAGAACTCAAAAACAGTTCACAATCTCCATTTTAGTTAAGAACTTGAGTTTTCGAAAAACCTTGTGATTTACCAATCAAAATCCAAATTTTTGATGTTAGAATTCATAAATAACCAAAACAAAATGAAGTTTTATGATCATAAAAGCTTACCGAATGATTTAGCACAATAAATCCTTTCAAAAATCATCACCAAGGGTTCCCCAAACTCAAAAATGGAAAATGGGGCTTAAACCCCGAAAATGGCAAGCAAAAATCCTCTCAGATGTCGCAAAAGCGAGTAGGGGTTCGCTAAAAATCTTGGGTCTCGCTTATGCAAAGCCTTCTTCGCTAAAGAGAAAGTTGCTTATGCGACAGGCCCTTCACTTAAGCGGGGGTCGCTTAAGCGACAAGATCTCCGCAAAAGCGAGGCCTGCAGCACCAGAAAACACAGTCAAAACCAAAACATCAAAATGACCCCCGATATTCGTTCGAAACCCCGTATACACACAACATATATGAAAATCAATTATACTCAACGTTCAGACTCAATGAAACCATCAAAATACGATTTTGAGGTCTCCTTGACCCGATATTCGTGAAAATCACAAGAAACTAACTCAACGCCTAAAGAGGCTAAAACAAGCTCGGGGTCTCTCAAAAATCAAGCAAGATCTCATCTAGGCCTAAAATCATCCCCCGAATTCAACAGAACTCTCGAAATTTTGATCTGAGCATCCAAATACCGAATGTTGACCAAAGTCAACCCAAAGACTAAATTTCCACAATTTCACTACTTAGGACCTTAAATTCTCATTCGCACCTTCAGAGAAGAAATAGGTGACCAACTGGAAGTTTTTGAAATCCCAACAATATTTTCTGTATAAAAAGAATCATGAAATCCTGATGGCTTTAAAGGATATGGGAGACCTTTTTTGAGTTAGTGCGCGCGAACATGCTAAAAATTACCTTTTGAACTTCTTCCATATTAGGAGGACTTGTAAGCAACTTATTATCTTCCTCTGTGACCAGAGAGTGGATGGTCTCAAGGATCTCAGCTTCAAGCACCGAACCTTGAGAAGAAAGTAATGTATGAAATAAATTGAGAGCTTCTCCAAATCAGAAACCGACAACTCTCGCTGATCAGATTTCACATTCCGGGACTGATGGAATTGACGGAATTCCATTCCGACACTCAAAACTCCAAAAGCTACTTTCTTAACAACTTAGCCTTTCAAACTCAAAATTTACCAAATTCTCAACTTTAAACTCAAAGGCCAAAATCAACTTTACAAACTCAATCATAGAAGACTCGTGGTCAATAAAAGGAGGGCAAAATGGTAAATTTCAAGGAAAAACCAAAAAAGACCAATCAGGTCATTAAGTTATCCACCACTAAAAACCATGCTCATCCTCGAACATAAAGCAAAATAAAGTACCTAGAGCCTCGAACATATGAGGATATCAGGCACGCAAATTCGAATTTGTCTCCTAAGTCACCTCACCAACTGAACGATGCTTCCATTACATCTTCACTGAAGCAATCTCCTTGGTCATAAGCTTCCAGACTTGTCTATCCAAAATGGCTATAGACTCCTCCTCAAAAAATAAGTCTGGACACAACTCAATCGAATCCAGAAGAAGTACATGGGACTCATCTGACATGTACTTATGAAGCATGGAGGCTTGAAACACGGGATGCACAACTGAAAAACTAGGTGGCAAGGCCAACTTATAGGACATTATCCCACATAACTCAAAATCTAAAAGGATCTAATGAATCTAGGGCTAAGCTTGCCTTTCTTTCCGAACCTCATCACACCATTCATGGGTCATACTCGGAGCCAAACATGATCACCCTCCATGAACACTAGAGCACAAACTCTCTGATCTGCATAACTCTTTTGTTGACTTTAGGCTATCAACAATCTACCCTGGATCATACGAACCTTCTCCATAGAATCTCTATGCAAGTCTACATCCAATGAATCTATCTCAGCTGAATCAAACAATCCAATCAGAGATCTACACCGTCTGCCATATAACGCCTCAAATGGGGCCATTTGAATACTGGAATGGTAATTATTGTTGTAGGCAAACTCTGCTAAGGTCAAATGTTGATCACATCTAGTACCAAAATTAATCACACAAGCTCGTAGCATGTCCTCCAACACCTAAATTATCCGCTCGGAGCATGTCCTCCAACACCTGAATTATCCGTTCGGACTAACCATCTATCTGAGGATGAAAGTTGTACTCATATCTAGCCAAGTACTCAAACCATGTTATAATACCTTCCAGAAATGGGAAGTGAAAAAAGAACCTCGATCAGAGACAATAGAAATCAAGACCTTATGCAATCGCACAATATAACTGATATAATGCTCGGCTAATTTCTCCGTCGTATACTTCACCCAAACCAAGATGAAATGGGAGGACTTGGTCAGCCTGTCCACAACCACCTAAATAGAATCATAACCACCTACGTTGGTAGGTAGTTCCACAACAAAGTCCATAGTGATCTGCTTCCACTTCCAACTAGGAATAGGCCTCCTCTGAGATATACCTCTGGGCCGCTGATGCTCACACTTGATCTATTGGCAAGTAAAACCCCTCAAAACAAAATTTGAAATATCTCTCTTCATACCACACCACCAATAGTGTTGACTCAGGTCATGATACATCTTTGTCGCACCCGGATGGATGGAATATCGAGAACGACGGGCTTCCTCAAGAATCAATCTAATCAACTCACCCACTTTGGGCACACAGATCCTGCCCCAATCCTCAAGACACCCTCAGAATCAAGGACAACCTCTTTGGCTTCCCCTCTCATCACGTTGTCTCGAATGAGACACAACTTCTCATTAACAAACTAACGCACACGAATATGCTCAACTAAGGAAGAATGAGCCTCAATAAAAGCAATCAAACCACATGTTTCCTCAGAAATATGTAATCGAATGAGACTGTTGGCTAACCTCTGAACATCTCTAGCCAATGGTCTCTCATCCAAACTAATAGCGTCAAGACTTTCCATGTTAGAAGTCTTCCTAATCAAAGCATTGGGCCCAATTGGCCTTACCTGGATGATACAAGATGGTGATGTCATGGTCCTTCAGTATCTCAAGCCATCTGCGCTGCCTCAAGTTCAAATCCCTCTAACTAAAGATATACTGAAGACTCCAATCATCCGTGAAGACCTCACAATGAACCCCATACAAATAATATCGCCATAGATTAAGCACAAATACTATGGCTGCCAACTCCAAATCATGAGTAGGGTAGTTCTTATCATGAGTCTTCAACTGTCTAGAGGCATAGACAGTTACCTTACACTTCTACATATGAAAACCACCTAATCCGACTCTAGAAGCATCACAATAGACGGTGAAGTCTACCCCCTCCTCGGGTAAAGTCAAATCAAGAGCCAAAGTCAACAAGGTCTTGAGCTTTTGAAAGCTCTCCTCACACTCGTCAGACCATTGGAAGCTCACACTTTTTTGAGTCAATTTGGTCAAAAGAGATGCAATAGTAGAGAAGCTCCGAATAAATCATCGGTAATAGCCCCAAGTCCCATAAAACTTTGAATCTCAGTAATTGATGTTGGTCTGGTCCAACCCTTCACTGCCTCAATCTTGGCTGGATCAACCCGAATACCCTCCTTAGACACCACATGTCCCAAAAATGCCATATAATCAAGCCAAAACTCGCACTTCGAGAACTTGGCATAAAACCTCTTTTCCCTTAATCTTTGGAGAACCATCCTCAAATGTCGGTCGTGATCCCCTTCTGTCTTGGAGTACACCAAAATGTCGCCAATAAACACTATCACAAAGGAATCCAAATAAGGTTGGAACACCCCGTTCATTAACTCCATGAACGTTGTAGGGGAGTTAGTCAAACTGAAAGACATCACAAGAAACTCATAGTGCCCATAACGGGTCCTGAATGCTGTCTTAGGGATATTCGATGCCCTATTATTTAGCTGGTGATAACCGGACCTCAAATCAATCTTAAAAAATAGAGATGCACCCTGAAGTTGATCAAACAAGTCATCAATACGAGGAAGAGGATGTTTGTTGTTCACTATTACTTTGTTCAAATCTCGATAATCAATACACATCCTCATGGATCCATCATTCTTCCTTACAAACAACACAACAACACCCCATGGAGAAACACTAGGGCGAATAAACCCTTTACCCAACAAATTCTGCAACTGATCCTTCAATTCCTTCAACTCAGCCGGAGTCATACAGTAAGGAGGAATATAGATGGGCTTGGTGCCCGACTCCAAGTTAATGGCAAAATAAATATCCTTATCCCTAGGAACACTTGGAAGGTCCGTATGGAACACATTTGTAAACTCTTAAACCACAGACACATAATCCATGGGAGGTGTCTCAATACTAGTATCCCGAATGAAAGCTAGATAGGATAAACATCCTCTATCAACCAATTTTCTAGGGTAAGAACCACTAGCATTTGTCCACTCAACTCTCGGGACACCCGGCATCGCTAATGTCACAGTGTTAGCATAAAAATAAAGAATAACATGATGTAGGGAGAGCCAATCCATACCCAAGATAATATCAAATTCTATCACTCCCAAAATGATCAAGTTTAACAAAGTATCATACTCGGCCAAAGAAATAAGACATGATCGATACACTCGATCCACCACTAAGGATTCACCCACTGGTGTAGAAACATGAATAGACACATGCATGCAATCAGACATCATATCAAACTTAATAGTAAAATAGGTAGACACATACGAGAAAGTAGACCCTGAATCAAACAATACAGATAGAGGTTGATGGTAAACAAGGGCGATACATGTGATCAAAACATCAGAAGTCTAGGCCTCAGGCCTCCCTAGAAAAGCATAATAGAGTCCCTCACGGTCACCTGCAGTGTGAGTAGAAACCCTACCTCCACCCTGCGGAGCTGGAGTACCTCTACTAGTAGTAATGTCACCTCTACTGGGCTGACCTCTGCCTCGACCCTTGGACGGAGGCACTGAACTCTAGTGGAAGCAGCTGAATAAGAGTGTAGGTCCTGAATAAGTCTGTAGAGGACACTGTCACATCAGATGACCTCGATCCCTACAAGTAAATCAAGATCTCGACACGGATAACTGCAGTTGCGAACTCGAAGAACTACCATGGCCACATCGACAAGAACCATAAGATTCTCGGGCTGACTACCCACCCTCAGCTACTGGCATAGAAGCATAAACCGGTCCACTGCGCTGAAAGAAGCTTCTACCTCTATGTGAACCCCTACCTCCAGATGAGGCACCAAAAAACTTACCAGACAATTGGGACCTCTTGGGCTCCCCAAACTCCTCTAAAACCATCAACTCTGTCTCTTTGGTGGTGCTCACAATGGACTGGAAAGAAACCCCTTCTTTGGCTGCCCTGAACACATAAGACCTGACGGAGAAGGTCAACCCTCTCACAAACTTGTGGACTCTCTCTGCCTCATTCGGAACAATAGTCATGGCATGCCTAGAAAGCTCATAGAAATAGGCCTCATACCCGCTCACAGACAATTTGTCCTGAACTAAACTCTCAAACCTCAGTCGACTCTCCTCTCTCACTCTCCAAGGAATGAAGTCGTCCTGGAAATCACTAGGGAACACATCTCACTCGGCCAGAGGATATCCAACTGGTTGAGACCTCATAAAAGTCCTCAACCACTCTCTGGTGCGACCACAAAGCTAAAGTGCAATAAAGCGAACATCACGAGCATCCACCATACCCACTACCTCAAGAATCTCATGGCATAAAGTCAAGAACTAATGATCATCCTCGCTCTTAACATCCTGAAACTTAGGTGATTTCATCTTCTGAAACTTCTCAAAACACTGTTGATCAACCGATGTCAGAATAACCTCAAAAGCAATGTATGCATCAACAACCAGCACAGGAACCACTGGTGGTTGTCCCACCTAAACATGAATACCCAGAGTTTTCTGCTACCCTAGGGTCTGCGCCCCCACCCTTGTCTGAGCACCCTATGCATACATGTCACACTACCCTGAGAGTGGTTCTATAACAAACCTAGCATCCTCAACAAAGTCTCCTGAAACAATGAAGCTCCAAACTTGGAAGAAACCTAGTCCTCAGATACCTCAACATGTGGCTCAGGAGAAGCCTCTCTAGCTCTGCCTCTGGTTGTTGCCACTCCACGGACATGACCTCTAGCATGTGCTACTCCTTGAGCACGACATCTAGCTCGGTCTCTACCTCTACCCCTAGCTGGGGTCTCAACAACAGGCTCGGAGACTGCCTCCGCTCTACCACTAGAAATAGAAGCTCTGGTCCTTGGCATCTGCCAAAACAACACGTGACAACTCAGTACTAGTGAAGGTAACCACTCACGATAAGAAAGGATAAATAAAAGAAAGTTTTCTAACAGTCTTTATAGCCTCTTAAGGATAAGTACAGACGTCTTTGTATCGATCCCCAAGACTCTACTTATACTTGGCTTGTATACACGTGAAACCTATGAACGTAGGGCTCTGATACCATTTGTCATGACCTAAAAACGGACGTGATGACACTTGTATAATCCCACCAAGACAAGTTAACCTCAACCTAACAAAAATGAAAGAAATGCGGAAATGTACAGCAAGAAAAAGATAAAGCACAAAAACTTATTATTTCTATTAAAACTCCAAAAATCTGATTGTCACATGTACAAGCCACTTAAGTAAAACTAAAATTTGAAAGATAATTATAAATCTCATAGTCTTTGTTTCTCAAATAGAACAAAACATAAGGTAAATGAACAAGAGGGTCCGCCGGGATGACAAACAACTATCTCTTAAAATCCTTGACAAGCCTCGAAATAAGAAGAATGAGAAGGAGATTACACGGGTCCAGGCTCGGAACTCACACAAGTGTAGAAGTAAGGCATGAGTAGCAACAATACGGTACCCAACAAGCAACCTAATAAACAAGGAAACCTAGCTAGAAATTGAATACTCTTTTCCATCCCCACCAAACTATCTCAACTACAACCAGCACAAAAATCACCCCAACCTAACAGTTCTACAATATACAGTTCACAAGGCTCAATATTCACAGTCCAAAGTCAACAACTAACACGTATCACGTACTCAAACACAGTATCAAATACATCAATCACAATTAACCAATAAATTAATCATAAGCATCAAAATGTATCAAAACACAAGAATCATCTCTCGCCGGAACCATTTTCCTAACGACCTTATGTCATATCGCTAGTCGGAACTATTTTCCATCGGCTTTATATAAAATCACTAGCCGAAACCATTTCTTATCAACTTTATATCAAATCACTAGTCGGAACCATTTTCCATTGGCTTTATATCAATTGCACTTGCCGGAAATGACCTCGGCCTCAACAATACTTGCCGGCAAAGACCTCGACATCAATAATCATCACGATGTTCAAAAATTAATGCACACAAGCAATATCAAACCACACGAGGAGAAAATATGTCATGCAATTCAACTCCACATTCAAGCCATCAAGACATTTCATTAAATCAATCAAATTGGGTCACAACAAGGTAATTCACAAATTGTCATTATCATTACGAAGCCTTTTCATTTACCCCTTCTTTGTTTATTAATATTAATAAAGTGGAGCAATAAGACCCTTCAACTCGTTCCCAATTACTCCCAACACACATACAATGAAGAGAGTAGACAATTCTACTAGATTACAAAGCTTAAGTGATCACTTGCCTTTAACCAATCAATTAATCATTTCAAGAGTTGAGTCATCCCCTTCTGAATCACTTTCGAAGCCATACAATCTATATACAAGCAAGTATTCATAATAAATCTCTGGAAACAACAATACCCACATCAATTACTTTGAAAAGTTGGCCTATCAACTCAAAACTCAATTCCAAAAATAAGATTTGAATCCAAAATTTAATACTTGAAAATATTACTCAAGGCTTTAGGAACTCATTGGGAAAAAATGATTTCGAAAAAGGACTCAAAAACAGTTCACAATCTCTATTTTAGTTAAGAACTTGAGTTCTTGAAAAACCTTGTCATTTACCAATCAAAATCCTAATTTTTTTTATGTTAGAATTCATAAATAACCAAAGAAAAATGAAGGTTTAGGATCAGAAAAGCTTACCCAATGATTTAGCAGAAGAAATCCTTTCAAAAATCGCCACCAAGGGTTCCCCAAGCTCAAAAATAGAAAATGGGGCTTAAACCCCGAAAATGGCAGGCAAAAACCCTCTAAGATGTAACAAAAGTGACTAGGGGTTCGCTTAAGGGTTTCGCTTAAGCAAAGCCTCCTTCGATAAAGCGAAGGTCGCTATCTGAAAGGCCCTTCGCTTAAGCGACAGGTACTCCGCAAAAGTGAGGCCTGCAGCACTAGAAAACACAGCCAAAACCAAAACATCAAAAGAACCCTTGAGATTCGTTCGGAACCCCGTACACACAAACCATATATGCAAATTAATTATACTCGATGTTTCGGACTCAATGGAATCGTCAAAACACGAATTCGATGTCTACTTGACTCGACATCTATGAAAACCACAAGAAACTAACTCAACGCCTAAAAAGGCTAATACAAGTTCGGGACCTCTCAAAAATTAACCAAGACCTCATCTATGCCTAAAATTATCCCCCAAATCCAACAGAACTCTCAAAATTCCGATCCGAGCATCCAAACCCCGAATGTTGACCAAAGTCAACCCAAAGGCTAAATTTCCACAATTTCACAACTTAGGACCTTAAATCCCCAAAAAGACTCTGAATCATAAACCAATAATCTCACAGATTAGATTTTACATTCGGAGACTAATGAAATCGACAGAATTCTATTCCGATACTCGAAACTCTAAAAAACACCAAAAACCACTTTCTTAACAACTTAGCCTTTCAAACTCAAAATTTACCAAACTCTCAACTTTAAACTCAAAGTCCAAAACCTACTTTACAAACTCAATCATAGAAGACTTGGGGTCAATAATGGGAGGGCAAGATAATAAATTTCACGGAAAAACCATAAATACACCTTGACATTTCATTGCAACAAAAAATATATTCCTTTCAAATATTCACACTAGTTCACCAAATATCTTGTCAAATTTAACAATAACAACATTCAAAATTATTAAAATTATTTCAACTAGTAAATTTATGGTTAAAGAAAAAGCATATATAGTGTCAGAAGAATGGAAGATGCAATTGGAGAAAGCTGAGTATCTTAGCTTGGCTTGGAAATAAAGATAAAGGGATATTACAAGATGTCATCTGTCAGACAAGTGAAATGAGGAGCAAATTGATTAGATTATTGGTGTAGAAGAACAAAAGCTTACGTAGCCTTTACTTTTCTCTAACATAAAGCTAACCATTATTCATTTCCTATTAACTTAATTCTTTCACCCTTACCTTAATTATTCATTAAGAAAATTAGTGATTGTTGATGACAGCGAGAGCTCATTTAACCATCCATTTATCAAAACTATTTGTAGAAGATTACTAGGAATGTAATCATTATGAGAATCCATCTGCTCCAAACTCATTCTCTATTGGCGCAAACATTTATTAATCAAAATTCATTAGCCAAAGATAGGTACTTCCCAAGTTCAAAAGGAAACATTTTTGTGGGTAAAAACTAGGGTTGTGCAAGTTTTGGGTCAAATCAATAACCCAAATCGGTAATAGGATTATTGGGTTAATGATTCGGGTTTTGATTTGTCGGATTTTTTATAGTTTAGTATTCTATAATTATTGAGTTATTGGTTTGGATTTCGATTTGACCACTTCTTTTAACGGGTGAATTAATAACCTCATAGTAATTTGTTTGATGACAATTATTTCCAATTTCAGGAAAAAGGACTTGACTCGAGCGGTACTGTGCATATTGTCTTTGATGTTGTCTTGATAAACTGTTCTCACGCCCATGATTCGTTTGGTTTGTCTCATTATTTTTGTATATTTGAAATATAAACGATTAAATCGATAATGATCAAACTGATTAACCAATATCTTATCATATTAGCATATCTATAAATCGATATTCAATAAGTCAAATCAATAACCTTCCCAATCGAATCAACGAATATGTAGCCCTAATGAAAATAATGAAAAATAAGGATTTACTCCTGACAAAGACAAAAAAAGTTAGATGATTTATTTTCCTCCTTCAAGGCTAAACATACAAAAATGTTTAGGACATGTACCGGTGAGCAAATGTAGATATTTCATTAAATAGTCGAGGTGTATGTGAGTTGATCCGAGCACAATTATTACTAAAAAAACATTTCAAAACTATTTTCCTATGTAATTTGCTTATCGAAATAATCAAACAATTAAGCTATCTCAAAGATTTAAATGATTGAGTTATCATAAGTAGACTATTGACGTATTTCTATAATAATCTAATTTGAAGTTATAGTAGGTAGACTAATTAATTAGCGCACATAATCATAGATGCCAAGAGTAACATGTTTTAGGTAATATCTAATTTTGACTCGGATCCGTATGGTGATTATTTTGCTATTTGTTGTTCACTTGCTTCATATATAAAAAAAAATGGTCAAGCTAAGACAACTTGTGTCTACACCATAATTTTATTTTATTTTCATTTTAGTTTCAATCATTTTTATATTTTTAAGGAGGATAGTGAAATATATATAATCTCATCACTTTTAATTAAAAGTTTTGAATTTAAATTTCAAAAATAGAAAAATCTCTAATAGGTAGAATTTTTCATTTAGTTATTCTTACGCTGCACAAAACTATATTAATCGTGTCAATTACCGAACACCAAATAATTATATAAATAAAAAATCATTTTTATAGTTTGAAAGGTACAAATTAACGAGAAAATGACGCTATTTGTGGGTTCCATGACTGTTCAATATAATCTTAATTACTCCAAAATAAATCTACCAAAATGATACTCTTTGCACTTCATGTTCTTTTTTTAGATCGGTTACAAAACTATGCTTTTTTCCATATTCAGTAAAATGTTATATCAATATTGTTATTTATCTTTAATGGCACTCCCTTTAGTGATCATATGACACATTTAATATGATAAAGATTACATTTATAAAGGATATTTTTGGTATATTTTACACTTTTAATTTAAAATCCGTGACTAAACTATAATAGAAACTGATATGGATGGAAATTGGAATAATATATACAATAACAATAACATATCTAATATAATCGCACAAAGTAAAATCTAGGGAAGGTAGAGTATACGCGGACCTGACTACTATCTTAGAGGTAGAAACTGTTTTTAATAAACCATCAATTCAAGAAAAAATAGTCCAAAGTAATATCGAAAAAAAAATAATAGTCCAAAGTAGTATCGGAAAAAAAAACAGTCCAAAGTAGAGACTGTTTCTAATAGACCATCGGCTCAAGAAAAATTACTTCAAAGTAGTATAACGAAAATGAAGACAATCATGGAAGAAAATCCTGACAAATCATCATAAACAAAAGTCATAAAAAAAAATACAACGATAGTAAAAGTGTAAAAAAAAACCACAAATCATAATTATACTCAAAGAACAAAAGAACTGCACGAATAATACAACCAATAGTAAAAATGAATAAAACGAGACAACGCTCAACTAAATAACTAACCTCCTACCCCTCCCTAACCTCCTATCTAATACTATATGAATTTAAAAAGTCACTCACTCTTATCTAATTGAAATGAAATCCTTAATAATAATAGAGACAGGAGTTAATTAACAGTAAAATAAAAATTATATATATATATATTAAAAGTAGTTGTTAGTTAGCTGGAGGAGTAGGAGGAACAAAGTAGTTTGAAACAGCTGAGGAAGACAACTCTCCAGCAGCTGATACTTTCAGAAAACCCCATTTCACCAAATCTCAAATAAACTACCCTATTATAATCTTAACTCAAATATTAAAAATGTTACTCTTCTCTTCCTCTATATTTCCTATTCTCACCATTAATAACCATACTCCTTTCTCATGTATTCACTTCGTAGTCGTAAAACCCCTGTCTTCTTCTCCTCCAATTTACTCAAGATGAAGCATACTGCCCGTAAGAACAATCATTTTTCTATATTCGTTGTTGTTTTCTCCATATTCCTCTTTGGATGCTTCATGTACAATGAAGACGTCAAAACAATTGCTGAATTCCCATTTTCCATGACTAGAAATCAAGATATCAACACTGCATCTTTGAATCAACAAAATGGGATTCAAGAAATTGAGACTAAAGTTTCATCTGTAGTGATGAATTCAAGAACAGAGCAAAAAACAGAGCAGGAGAAGGAAAAGATTGAAATTCCCGCTGAAGAAGAAGAAGAAGAAGAGGAAGAGGAAAATATTGAATTGCCACCAGAAGATTGTGATCTTTTTACAGGGCAATGGGTTTACGACAATGTAACACACCCAATTTATAAAGAACCAGAGTGTGAGTTTCTTACAGCACAAGTAACTTGTATGAGGAATGGAAGGGAGGACTCCACGTATCAGAACTGGAGGTGGCAACCCAGAGACTGTTCTTTACCTAAGTATGAACCAATTCTTGATTCTTTCTTTGTTTGTCCAGTTTTCTTGAATTAACATTTTGAGAATATATTGAAATTATAGGTTTAAAGCAAAGTTGCTGCTTGAGAAACTGAGGAACAAGAGACTCATGTTTGTCGGAGACTCGCTGAACAGAAATCAATGGGAATCCATGATTTGTTTGGTTCAATCTGCAGTTCCTCCAGGCCGAAAAAACTTAAACAAGACTGGTTCTTTCTCTGTTTTCAGAATTGAGGTATATCACGAACACATGATTCAAAAGTTTTTTTTTTTACTTTCTTAAATTTAGTGTCAACTCAAAATTAGACTAACAAATTGAAACAGAGGGAGTATTACGTTATAGACCGTGATCCTGTAGTGTTGCTTACATTTTAAGTTGATGACTACTTTTGCTTAATATTTAATCTTTGATTGGTTGGATTAGATTATCTATCAGTAAGAAGACAGACTAATTCTATATTTAAGTTCACCTAATACAGGTGAAGTGGTTAGTCCATCTACGAATAGTTGTTGGGCTGATCGCTCTCAGTATACGTACCCATTTGATAGAAGCTTTTGAATTAATTATCTAATGTGAACATGTAGGATTATAATGCCACAGTGGAATTTTACTGGGCTCCATTTCTGGTGGAGTCAAATTCAGATGATCCAAACATGCATAGTATATTGAACCGGATCATCATGCCTGAATCAATCGAAAAGCATGGCAAGAACTGGAAGAATGTCGACTATCTCGTCTTCAACACATACATTTGGTGGATGAATACTTTCGCCATGAAAGTTCTGTAAGTAATTATACTCAACTTGATGTGTTCTTTTCCTCTGCTGCATTCAGTACTTATGTTTGATATTATTCATTAGACAAGGGTCGTTCGATGAAGGAGCCACAGAATACGATGAGATTGAGAGACCAGTTGCTTATCGGAGAGTTTTGACAACATGGTCACAGTGGGTGGAAAACAATGTGGATGTCAATCGCACGAAAGTCTTCTTCATGAGCATGTCTCCTCTTCATATCAAGTAATCCCCATTTCACTTTCGCTTTGGTACATCTCATATCAACATATTACTCTCAACGATGGTAAAATGTGAGATGGTAATCTGAAAAATAATGCAGGTTACCTAGCTACTACGCACAACATATTGTGAAAAATATTCACATTGTCGGTCTATATAAGTTAAATTTGTCGTATCAAATAAGCCTTAGCGAATACTAAGACAATTTTCTGAGTTTCTGCTTGGTTAACTCTCTGCAGGAGTTTGGATTGGAACAATCCTGATGGGATAAAATGTGCAAAAGAGACAGCCCCAGTGTTAAACACATCAATGCCGCTAAGTGTTGGGACAGACAAGAGACTATTTGTGGTAGCAGCAAATGTGACTCAATCCATCAATGTCCCTGTTTACTTCCTCAATATCACCTCCCTATCGGAGTACAGGAAAGACGCGCACACATCTGTCCACACCATTCGACAAGGCAAAATGCTGACACCGGAGCAGAAAGCTGATCCAACCACCTATGCTGATTGTATTCATTGGTGCCTCCCTGGATTGCCGGATACTTGGAATGAGTTCCTCTATTCGCGAATTTTATCCCATTCTTAACACTAGGAATTTTATGTCCTATATAACAAATGGTGTCCGGTCATTTTACGTGTATTTCAATTATTTCACCGGATATCTATCATCATCTCAATTGTTCATTGTGCAGCTCCACTCCAATTTCTATATTTTTTAGGGGTTTAAGAACCACAATTCTAATTTTGGTGCTTTGTATTGATTTTTTTGCTGTCATTGTTATCTTTTCCTTAAGAAAAGGAAAAATCTTGTAGCTGTGATTTGCCCATTTGCCCTGAATTTTATGGTGGTACCAAAGATGTTGTTGGGCTTTTGTAGTGGTTCCCCCAGTTGGTTAAACATCAATGTAATTACTAATCATTGTATAATCAAATTCTATTTTGGAAGAAAATAAATGAATGATATATACCTAACTGGTAATATATCTGAAAAAACTTGTGTCATTCTTTTCTTTTCTTGTTTTGGCCAAATGTGTACATTCTTTGTAGTCCTATCATTGGGTAGGACACGCAACATACAATTTTATTAATTCCGGGATAAGTTATCACAAACTTTCCAACCATGATTTGGGAATTTCATATTATGATTTGAAATTTCTTAAATACAAAAGTTGACCCACAAGTTTATCTTTTGTTAAAACAACCCCACATTTATATCAACTAACCATTTATTTCATATGTAAATAAAATTAATAATCACATCATTACTTTTTAAAATTTATCATTCTCACCAACATAAAATTTATTATTGTTTTAAATTTGGTGAATATAAATGATAAAGTAAGAATTGATTTGGTGAATATAAATAAGAACGGGGGAGTAATACTTTTTTGATTTTTTATAATAATAAAACTTCTCTTTTGGCTACATATGAAAATGTTTAAAGCAATTTAATATAAAAAGGGACAAAATTGGTGATGTATGTTTGATAATCACTACTTTCAATATGTTTGATTTTAGCACAAAATTAATGCACTAAAAATGTGTAATTGCACACAAGTGAAACAAGGCATGAACTATATGATATTGACACAAGAGGAAATTGTCATAACTTTTACAGTGTTACATAATTATTTGCGAGAATACTAAAGGAGTGATGAAATATTTATGGTATATGAGCATGAAATTATAGTTGTGAATGATATTGACCAACAAATGGCTCAAAGAAACAATGTTGGTTCGTTTTTTCGGTCATATGATCGAGAAATGCAAGTTCAGAGTGAGAAGATTGTTCGTACTATGTGGGAGGATTATATTAAATACTAGTACACTACAATTTATGTTCAATATTTTTTATTGAATTAAAGTTTGATCAATTGAAGTTAGATGAAACAGTTAATTAATTGGAGAACAAATAACTTTGTAATAATTTATTATGCGATTTTATAATTTTTTGTTTATTTGATAAGATTGAATAAACAATTGGGGATATTTTATTAGTTACAACCTATGAGATTCTTATGTTTATGAGAAAATATACAACACAAAATTCTATATCGCATGTCCAAACAAAACTTCAACTTCATCTCATGATTTCATATTATGATATCATATCATGATTCCATATCGCATGGCCAAACGGGACCTAAATTAAGTGCCACTAAATTTATCCCAAGACTATTTATGTTTATCCTTCACACCAAACGACCCATAAGTGCTTTGGATACATTCTATAAGTTGGGGAGAAGAAACTGGAAAGTCTTGCAATAATTAGTACTGAATAATCCCAAAATATTACTACTCCATTCGTTCCAAAATACTTGTCACGTGTTGTTTTTAAAAATCAAACTACATGAATTTTGCTCAACATTGTAAAATGTATTTTTTCACCATATTAGTATGAAAAAAATTGCAACTCATATAAATTTTTGTATAATTTTTAAAAATAAATATTGAACTAATCTAGTACCAAAATTAGTCAAATTAGTGTTCTCATGAAGTGAAACCTAACAACTTTAATACGGAGGGAGCAACAATTTTAGTACACCATATTCCGTTTTATGGGGATACTAATTTTCTAGTTATGTATGATGAAAATATAAAATGTCTCAATGGAGGCAATACAATGTATGAATTTATGGGATCCTTATATACATTCCTTAATCCTTATAGTATCTACTATCTATTGATATACTACCAGACCTACCTCCATTCAGTCATGGTTTCCTTTTTTAGAGTCAAACTATAAGAACTTTGACTAACATTTTATAATATATTTTTCATCATATTGATTGATATGTAAAAAATTACAATTTATAGTGTTTTTCGTATAGTTTTTGAATATCTAATTTTTTTTGTTTAAAATATCAAATTAATGTAATGTAATTTAACTTTGAAAATTAGTCAAATTGATTTTCGAGAAGTGCAACATGATAATTAAAAATGGACGGGGAGTATATTCTTAACCAAGAATAGAAGCCAATATGGATTGGTGATTTAGCTATTTCGACTAAATTTGCTTAAGTTTTGTACTTTATCTATTTCAATTCTTAACCAAAAGAGATTTTGAAAACCACAGCCTAAACATTTTGCAGAGATGCAATAACAATAAGTGGTAGACAGAAAAAGGAAAATAAGTTGTAAATAGTTAATTATTTATGTATTTTAAAGCCAGTTCAATTGTGAAAATAATTCAAGAAAAATTAAGGGGAAAATGTCAGAAGTGGGATTTGAACCCACGCCCTCTTACGAAGACCAGAACTTGAGTCTGGCGCCTTAGACCACTCGGCCATCCTGACAATTGTGAACAAAATATCTTTATTTTATATTATATAATCGCCTATTTGAATTTTGGACTACCAACTACAAAAAATCAACGTTAAAAACTTTTGATATAATAAATAAACAAAATTTATGTCACATTAACCAAGATAAGAAATATTCCTTTTCTTTCTTCCTTCTAAAATAATTAGAAGTGAATGGCCCGTACCAACATTTCAAGTGAGACACATATATGAAGATTGCATATTACGTACATAACAACTGCGACACATATCTATATATATCAAAATTATATATTAGGTGTTAGAGCCAGGTATGTACATTTTATCCACATAGGCAAAAGGAAAGCGATCCGTTATGGCTATGGTTGCTGCAGTGACAAAAAATGGCTCCAATCATATTGCAAAATGTAGGCGACGTGGCTTTTCACTGATAAAATAAAATAAAATACAGCAGTTAGTTGAAGTTCTGAATGTAGGAAGTAGCAGCTCTGAAAAGGTCAAACGGTATAGTTTATGGAAAAGTTTATATACCTTGTTATAGTGTTTTGGAGGGGGAGTTTTCACCTCTAGAACATGCTTGTGATGGGAAGTGGCCTCTTGCTTGTCTTTTTTGTTTGTGACCGTATTTTCGATCTTCCTTTTGCTGCTTCCTGCTGTCCCCATGATGATGGCGCACTGATGATGTTTTCTTTTTCCGCATATGACAAGATAATTAATTTTTCAGGAGTTCCATCCATAGTTTTAGCAAATGACTTTTTGACTTGAATGGTGAATGTCTTTCCAATTAATTGTCTCGTCACATTTGCAAGAGGCAACATTTGTTTCTAGGGGAGGCGTTTGAATTTTTATGGATGAGAAAAAATTAGTTAATAATAGGCATTTATAATGTATTTTATTTTAATTAGGCGAAATATATACCTTAGTGCAGCGAATGTGTAGATCTCTTCTGAAGTGAGATGCAACATTGTTTCAGCAGGTTGATCTGCGATCAGTGTTGTTGCCGAACCACTGTTGTCTGTAATGGTGATGTCAAATTGGCATCTGTTGTAAAAACAGATAAGATAATGAAAATTAGAGAGGTAAAAGTGGATGATTTGAAGTTGTAACTCGCCAAGAAAGACATATAAAAATGCTATTTAGGTGGAAAGGCAAAAAGAGAAATCTAGGGTGCAGACATGAGAATTCATTATCAGTACTGATAGAAGCAAAACTAACTTAAGGTTGAAGTATTAAGAATCACAGTTATAAGAATAGAGCCAATGTGAATGGTTAGATACAAGGCAAAATTGTTGCATGGTCATTCTAAAGGAAACCACTGCTGAATTTCTACTTTAGGTCAAGTATACTTCAAGAGGATGTCAATTAATAAAATTTTATGTATTGATATCATAAGTTGAATGTTGTTAGTTTACAATCAAGGAACATTCTTTTTCCCTTACTATCCCCTTTTATTATCATGACAAAGCTGCAGGCAAACACATAGCATTTAGATTTACTTTTGACTCTTCGTTGATTCCTCAGATTTCAACGGAAAACATGAACAAATGTCTTCTATTTCTAAACCATAGAATTCTATTTTTGGAGTTTTACTGTGAAGTTTGATCACTCCACATTCAAAAACTTCAGCTTCACTTTACTTATTAAATAAATACATAAAAAAAGGGAAAAGTCTTCTATTCTACTTATCTTTATACCTTGGAATTAGATTTGCGGAACGGCTACAAGTTGCGCAATAAAATCTTCTCCGTGAATGAAGTCTAGTAAAGATTTTTCTGCACGTTGAACAGGCTAAAATATAGAACTGTTGATTTTCATCCAATAGTGAAAATTCGGCCTGTGTGCAAACTATTGGCCCTGGAAGATTGTGGGAAAGTGTGAATAAATATACAACAGGATGATCTGTGAAATTTGTACTTGTTCTTACCGGAAGATGTTGATGCGCATCGGCAATTGATATGATCTCATCTTCAAAAGGAATAAGTTGAAGAGAACCTGTTGAAGTTATACTCTTTTTGGTGTATGTGATCAGCAACTGTTCATTTGATTTAGCCCTAGGAATGTAAATTTAAACAAGTAAATGTCACTTTATGCATATGCATATGTATTTGTTGGTGGTTAATTTTTGTCGAAGCAAATACCATGTCCTGAGTGCAGCAACCTGTGGGTATGGAGGATTGATCTGAATTGTTGTGCCAAACCTGCTTGTTAATCCTATATATTGGAATGGTTGAATGTAATTTCAGCGCTTTGATATTTGTAAGAATATGATATTAGTGTGTGTGTTTACCTGCAGATGATTTTGATTTTGCAATTTTTCTAGCCAGAATGATTGGATATTGATCAAGTTGTTCAGCAATATTTATCCCATCATGATCAATGAAGCTTTCCCAAAGAGTAAGCTTTTTCGGTTTCTTTCTGTGAAAAAAAAAACAAAAAAAGATTACAATCGTTGCATTGTATCTTTACAGAGAGAACAATATTGGAATCAAACTGAATGAGGCAAGTTTCAAAAGAAATAGAGGCTAATGCTCATCCATGTTTTTAAGGAACCTTAAAATATTACTCAAGTAAAGGTGTAGCCGTTTTTCATTCAAGTCTACCTCGTGTAATGTTATATGTTGTTTGTAATCTTCTGTTCATTCAAATGCAAAAAGGTTTGATTAATCTATTTTATTTGCTATGTTCAATGACTTGTGCGGTTTTGGAAACACAAATATTGTATTTCAGGAATTTAATTAATAAAGTGCATCTCAACTTCAAGGTCGCAACTACAGTAATTGCAATAGTGAAGGGAACTATAATTGTGATAACAATCACAACATGAATGGGTATAACAATAGAAACAATAAGAGCGGCCTTTACATTGCACCAGGGAATAGAGAGAATTTTGCTCATCATTCGTGCTGTCCGCCCAGAGGAAACTTATTGGCAAAAAGCACTTTATGGAGTTTTAGATGAGTAACAGATAAATAGAACATGAAAAGTCTTCCAGAAGAGCCGCCAGAGTCAATTTGGTTCCGAGTAGAAGTGAAGTGATAAGATAGTTAATTTGTTATAAAAATTTCAAAGGAAGAACAGAAAAATTGAAAATGGTAACAAATGTATACTCACTGATTATCCATTATAATCATTTCTTGAATTCTACATCCATTAGCTGCATATGTTGGTAAGCCGATGTTAACCACAATGGCAAGGACATCTTGTAGAAACAGAAAAGTAATGTATAAATTAGAAAAAAGTTAAAGCTCTTAGACAGATATAGTTAATGAGAAGTATAGGTTGTTAAATTTTGTAATACCAAATTCTAAGATGCTGGAAGTTGTCGAACATTGTAAGAGTAAGCTGTGTTGGTGGTGGCAGTGAATTTTCTGGTGGCTTCAACTTCTTCTATTGGTTCAATGAGAGTGCCTTTATTAATTGTCCAAAGGAAAGTGTTGATTGGAATTCCATATACATGGCTTGATTCGCTAACACTTGCAACTGATACCAAATAGGTATGGTATGGAAGAAACAATTCAGCATAACTCCTTATATCGCCACCATATATATATTAACATAAATCTCACGCATGAAATAATATCAGGTTTATCCTCAGAGTTACAAAGATAGCCAGTTTATGACACTAAAAGAATAAAATTTTAGGGGAGGGGCGGTAGCAGGCCAAATTGTATCAGACAGAGAAAGGAACTATTGCTATATTCAAACAATTAATCATGGCAACACTATTATTCAACCTAATTTGTTTACAAGTACAAATAAGTATAAACAAACATAATATTCATAGAGGCTAACACTATTGAGCAAAAACACTACATAAATGACTAAGCTAAACAAACCAGCTGTATTTATGATAAATATTTCCTGATTAATAAAAAATAGGAGGGTTGCTTTCTACATAAATACCACTGAAATTACTCAAGGAACAGGGGTAAATCATACAAGATTAGGTGAACTTTGCTGAGAATCTACAACAATAAACCAAAATGACAGAGGAGATAATTAAGAGCAGAAGGAAACAGCGAAGAATATATAAGTGCCCAGCTAACACCTGTGAGTTGAAACTAAAGGAACATCACTATTTCAAGAAAAATGAGACAGAAGTTCGATCAACTTTAGAGAATCAAAATTGAGTCAACCACTGTAATTACCAACATATGACGACAAAGGGCTTGATTAACGCTAGATTCAAACAGAACATGTTTAACAGTAGGTGGAGTCTACTGTGAGTTGACCTGAGGAGATCATTCCTTGATTATAAATTTAATTTGTCATATATGGCATTAGCAGAGTATTGAAAAGGGGTGACTGAGAGCTATGTTATTGATGGTCTTACTAACAATACTATCTTAGTTTCTACTAATTCAAGATTTGTTATATAAAGAGGCCTTAAAACAGAACAACAAGGAAAGTGCATAAAATCTTGTTTGTGTCAAGTAGTTGTATTTCAGTTTAATAATTTGTTTGATACAACAAGACTACACACAGACAGGTAGAAGAGTTACAATTTAGCGTTAAATATTTAGAGAAGAAGAGATATCAGTCGCTGTTCTTATTGATGATGGAAGAGCAAGATGCTAAAATAGAGAGAAAGAGGTATGAGTATCTTTGCTATGTGTCTATTTTCAAGCAAGATTGAAGACAACACATAGCTCCTAAATTCCAATACATATCAATTTGATCGAGAAATGATCAAAATATCCCGATACATATCAATTTGGTTGAGGGATGATTATGTTGCCAAAATTTGGACCTGAAGTACAAAAAGCTTGGTTGTTGATTAACATCCTTTTGCCACTGAGATATGGAATTCGATATTAAATCAATTCAACATATCGTTCGATCACTTTGACAGATATAAAAAATATATAGAGAGAGTGAGAGCAAAAGTCTAAAGAGTAATCCACTTGTTGCCAGTAAAACTAAATCCATTCCATCTCATTGATTTTGCATATGATCTCATGATTGAAGAGCATAGAGGTATGCCAGGAACATGAAGGTAGATATTAAGTGGAAGTAAAAGTAAATTCAATTTTCAGAAGGCAAAGAACATTTTCAAACGAAGCCTTAATATTATCTGCAGGAGTAATGACAGGATCCTACTTGGACGATATTTCCATTTTGCTTGCAGAGAATGATTTTTGACAACTAACACAACTTGTGCTTGCCGTACTCATGAAAAAGTGACTGAGCTAAGTAGGAAATAACAGAGCTATAAAAGAAGAGAATAAAAAGGCCAATGGAGAACGACAACCATAGATAGAAAAAGGCGGACATATGTTGTTTTAGCCATGGGTAAATGTAACTGCGAAGCTAATTTAAGTGAAAATTGAATTTTGAAATACTAAGTAGGCGTTTGGCCATGCGATACCATATCACGATATGGAATCGTGAGATGGAATCAGCGTTTGGACATGCCATATCATGAGATGTGATTCCATATTCTCCAAAAACCTTGATATGGGAATTCCATATCATGATTTGAGATATTTTTAATACTAAAATTGATCCACAAATTTATATTTTGTTAAAACAACCCACATTTATATCTACCTAACCATTTATTTCATATGTAAATAAAATTTATAATTACATCATTACTTTTTAAAATTGATTATTCTCATCGACATAAAATTTATTATTTCCACCAACATATAGTCACTTTAACTCACATCAACCGATTGTTGAGTAATAAATTTGTTCTCTTCATTTACTCCAATACTTAATTTATTACTTCTACCGTTTTGTATTTATTATAACTCAAAGTAACAATGTTGGTTCGTCTTCTCGGTCACATGATCGAGAAATGCAAGTTCAACGTGAGGAAATTGTCCGTACTATGTGGGAGGATTATATTAAAGACTAGTACACTACAATTTATGTTCAATTTTTTTTTTATTGAATTAAAGTTAGATGAAACAATTACTTAAGTGGAGAACAAATAGCTTTGTAATAATTTGTTATGCGATTTTATAATTTTTGTTTATTTGGTAAGATTGAATAAACAATTGGGGCTATTTTAATAGTTTTACAACTTATGAGATTCTTATGTTTATGAGAAAATATACAACACAAAAATTTCACATCGCATGTCCAAACAAAACTTCAATTTCATCCCATAATTCCATATTATGATATCATATCATGATACCATATCGCATGGCCCTAAATATTGTTGTTGCCTATTTGGAAATGTGCAAGGAAAACAGAAGAACACAAAAATGCACACACACATACATCTTTAACATGCCAATTGTAGCTAGATTAGAAATAATAATTCATATTAGTTTAACATATCCACAATAAATCTAGAAAACATATAGTGAAGGAAATAAAAAGAGGCGAAATAAATTTAAGTGGATGTGATGAAAGCAATGTTATACCTCTTCATCTTCAAGAATCATGAGTTGATATTTATTGGTTTTTTTGCAGGTTATCTCTAGGTCGGCCCTTATCAACGACTTGCACCTTAATTGTCCATTCTTTAGTTTGTCTGGTAACTGCATTTATGCTTAATCTTACTGCCATGAGATGATCTGCGATTATAATATTGTAATGTTGTTAGCGCATAATAATAATATGAGCAAATAGAATATAGATAGTAATAGAGCTGCATAACATAATAAAAAATGATTGAAAGGTAAAATTGTTGAAGAAAATAAGGGGATTTTTTTACCATAAACCGCAACGGTATCAATTTAGACAAAAGCTTTTGCAATAATTTCGTCATAAACTATATTATGTGTACAACAATCATTTTTATCTTCAGCCGTTGGTGGTCTTATTAATACTTTAACACATTTAGAACTTTTAGCTCTTGATAATGCAACATATAGCTGGCCATGGGAAAAAAACAGGTTCTCTCAGATAAATTCCAACAAAATCTAATGTTTGACCTTGAGCTTTGTTAATAGTCATAGCGTAGCATAAGCGTATTGGAAATTGTGTTCTTTTAAATTGAAAGGGTATCTTTTCATCTTGTGATGTTAATAATGGTATTCTTGGAATAAATACATGAGTATCTTTGAAATCATCATTAGAAATTGTGGCGATGATAATATGTGATTTAAAGTCATCACATGTTAATCGTGTTCCATTACACAAACCCACCAAAGGATTTAGATTTGTTAGTAATATAATTGGACAGTGTTTTTTTAAAGATAACTTGTAAGGAGGCAATCCTGGAGGGTTTAAAGTATGGATAAAGTCTTCATATTCGCTTTGGTCTTTTGGATCTAGAGTTTCATCAGTAGCAATATATACTTTAGGATTAGATGGAGATTGCATAACCAACATATCATTTATTTCGTCAACAAAATCGTTTTTGGTTGTTAGAATAGCACGGGAAGTATTGAAAGAAATATTTGAAGCAGATGTATATAGATTGGGATAAACAACTTTGAATAAAATATTTAAGGAATCTTTTTCATTAGTAAAAGGAATAATAAAAGAACGCGAAATTTCAATTTTTCCTTGGCTGTTTATTTTTTCTTTTCCATGGCCAATTCTCATCAAATATTGGCAGAAGGCAGGATGTATTTTTGCTCGCATATTCTCAGACAATTGCAGTTTTTCTAGTTGGTTCCAAATTTTAGAACAAAGTAAGCTTGCAGAAACAAAATCTTCTCTTTTACCACCACAGACAATAGGCAGAGTTTGCCTAAAATCACCACTAAATAAAACAACTTTTCCACCAAAAAGAATATTTGTTTCCATTAAATCTTTGAGAAGCAAATCTAATGCCTCAATCATTTCCTTTTTTGCCATTGAAATTTCATCTCTTACTATTAATTTTGCATCTCGAATTAAAGAAGCTAATGAACTTTGTTTACTAATATTGCCACTAAAATTTCCATCAATTTCTATAGGCAATTTAAAACGGGAATGTGCCGTTCGACCTCCTGGAAGAAGTGAGACTGCAACACCGGAACTTGTTGTTGCTAAAGCAACAAACCCTCGATGTCTCACAGTAGCCAACAATACACGATACAAAAAGGTTTTACCAGTTCCACCTGGGCCGTCAATAAAGAAACCCCTGGCTTATTCGAAAAAACTCTATTGAGAATTGTATTGTAGGCTATTTGTTGGTCTCTATTTAATTGCCTTTGTAATGGCAAATCTTCTTCACTAACAATTATATTTCTTTCGGAAAGTACATCTTTAGCCATTGCAGAAGCTTTTATGATTTTTGGAATTAGCTCAAATTTATTAATATCACGGCCCATTGAATAAAGAATATCATTAATATGATTTAGCACTTTATAACGAATTTTCCTTGAAGATAGACCTGGATATTTGTTGAAATCTTCAGACATTGGGTTTTCAAAAAAATTCCATAACTCTTCAGGATTATTTGGATTACAATAAGCTAACAATACACCAAATAAATGTCTTAAGCTAGATGGCATTTGATAACTCGTCGCTTCAGACATACATTCTGTTAAATTATTATCACAAAGTAACAGTCCTCTTTTCTCTGCTGATTCTCTAAATGTACTACAATATTCTCCATTGAAAGTTAGCAAATCTTCATATGATTTAGGTGCTCTTATATTCATTAGAAGGAGCCTAAGATAATATCTTTCCCCTTCAGTTGGGTGACAGGTTACGACACGACCAATCGCATTTCTTTGTTGGCGACGTGTCCACATTTTGTATGAAGTTGACCATACAAAAGATTCTGGAAATTCTCTATATAATAAATTTAAATTCATAGCTTCCTCAATATTGTCGGTGCTTTTAAAAGATGCAAGTTGTTGTCCGTCAAGATGAAGTTGAAGATGGTATACACATGGATTCATTTCACTAATAGGAAAAGCATATATACGCCATGTAGCTTCAGGTGGGGATACTCACCTAGCGGATTGATATTCTTTTATTTCATCAATTTCTATATTTGTGTTATCAGTCTGTTAATGAAATGCAATTTTATCGTGTCCTTTGCATATATACTTATAGATATATTTGACAATTTTAATATCAGAACAAATCTCAACATTTATATGACAATTGAATTTACAAAGCAAATATGGATTGTAAGGGACAACCCATGAGTTATCAAGAAGACTTCCAATTTTTATACATTGTCCTGTATTTCGTCTTCTATAGATTGGATATGAACTTTTGCCTTTAGTTGTTTGTTCACAAGAGTCTTTCAGATATTTGAATTTACAATAACCTTTTTTTTTTCATACAAGGACATATCGGATTTAATGTACCACAAGGGCCATGTATCATGTGTAAACGAACAAGTTCAAATAAATGAGGATTTCTTTTGGGATCTGGTAGCTCGACGCAAACAAATTGATCATATGCTTTAGGTGTTAATATTTTATATTTTTCTTCAAGTATAATAAGAAAATGAGCACGAGGAAGACCCCGCTTTTGAAATTCTATTGTATACATATATGCAATAACTTTACCAAATATATGCGCGCTCAGTATATTTTTTTTAATTCCTCCAACTTTGCTCGAAATACTCGACAAATTAGATCAGGTCTATTTTGTGCTTGATCAGTTGGTAGTAGATTTTCTTCAATTTCAGGCCAAGAAGGATTACAAGTCATAGTCAAAAATAGATTAGGCTTTCCAAAACGTTGAACTAAAGTCATAGCATCCATGTATCGACGACGCATATCTCTAGGACCACCTGTAAAACTGAGAGGTATTATTCTATTTTTACCTACTTGAGAAGCCTCTCTTTCACCACGTCGTAGAACATCAAGAAGTCCTCACAATACATCAGTTCTAAACAAGTCTTGGTTGAAAGAAGCAAAATCAAGTCTTTGAGTTTCGATTTTGATCCGTTCATCTACTACATATTGTTGGAATAATCTGCCTGAATGCAGAATTATATTTTCATCATCTCTCATTTGAAGTTTATAGCAATAATATTCACGGAAAGAAACAGTTTCTCTTTTTCGTTTACCCTTTTGCATAATTTCATCTTCTAAATTTAGAAGTCCATCAATTGAGGCCATATTTTTAACATTCGGTAATTGTTCGTTTTTACAGTATGTTTGTGTAGCAGAATGAGTAGTTAGAGGTTTAATTTTTTTAATACCATAGTGCCAGCCATTTTCCCCATAAGTAAACAACAATTGATATTGTAATGAATCATAACACCCATAATAATAATTTACTAATTGACTTCTATCACTTTTGGTATATATTCTGATATGAGGTGTGGAAACATATAGTTGTTAATATTTTGTTCTGTAGTTGGCAATTTATATATACGTTGATTTAGACCAGCATCACATTTAAGAGCAATATACAAATCAGATAATTGTGGAATATTTATTAAAGATTTTAAGAATATAGAATATGGATTAACTTGTAATATTTACATTAAAGTTTCGACAATTTGTTGATTTAATCATCAAAACATGCCATCCGGTTTTTCAATTCATTTTCAATGTCAAAATAGTATAGCTGAGGATTTTTCATTCTCTCACCACTCAGACATTAAATCATCTACAAAATGGTACATCTTACCCTGAACTCGAAATGTATAAATGCCTTTATTCCTTTTCGCTAAATCTGTGCCATAGTTTTCTACATAGTAGAAGAGGCTACAAGCAGGCGTCCTGCTTGTAGCCAGGGGTAGTTTGGTCATTCTGTTATTTTTTTAAACTTTTTTTTATCTTTTATTACTTTATATATATTAAAAAATTATGTAAAAAGTATTATAAGTCATAATAATTAATAGCTTAAAATATTTGAAAATATATAAAAAAAATTCGTTAACTCTCAAAATCTCATCTATACCACATAAATTGGGATAAAGAGAGATATACTATATAAAATACATAAAATATATTGTAAATCACAATAATTAATAACTTAAATATCAAAAAAAAAATTATAAAAAAATTGATTAACTTTTGAAATTTCATTTGTATCACATAAATCAACAAAAAAGGAGTAATATATATTATGTAAAAGTTACGTAAAAAATACTATAAATCACAATAATTAACCACTTAAAAAATCTCAATACATATAAAAAAAAATATATAAAAAAATTAGTTGACTCTAATATATAAAAACATGTTAAAAAATTGATTAACTTCAAATTCCACATATATCACATAAATAAATTAAAATAGAAAGAGTAATATATATTGAGCCCCGTGCTGGCACGGAGTCCGTATCTAGTACTCCAAGAGATGTGAATGCAAACAACACTGTAGGTTCTTAAGTAAGTTCAGAAAAGCTTTGGTTTCTCGTTATTTTGTAGGTAAAGATTTTGCAAATCTGATGGAAGTTGATGAGAAATTAGTTTAATAGCACATTTGCCACAACAGAAACCCGTTGATTCATATTCAAATCTTTTTGCACCACAAAAATTACATTTCGGAACAGGTTTCAACATATGGTAACTTATGGATGTTTGCGTCATTATTGTGTTTTCATTACACTGTTCATGGGCAGTTGATGTTGAGCCTGCCATGTAGATGCATTTAGCATATATCAATATAATATTTTTCTATAGAAATATCAGTAGAGTTCACTGACCTAATTCGAATTTGTATAAGCAATCTTCTCGCAGAATAGGATGTTGTTCAGTAGAATCTAGCTGTTTGATGGAAGATGTAGAGATGGTTGACTCAGCAGCGAAATGTTGTCTGCTCAACTCAGCGAAATTTAGTTTTGGCAAGGAAAGCATTACCTCGTAGTTAGAAGCTTATACAACCACACGAACACAAAGCGAGAACGAAGAAGCTGCATTACACAGAAAGGGCAGACCAAAAGGAGGAAAACAAACTATCAGCGCAAAAGCGAATATATAGACTTTGTACAATAATTCTCCCAACTTTAAAAAGAATTCAGCTTTACTCATTACAAACTGGAAAAAGCTAAAATGAAGGAGAGACAAAACCCCAAAACACACCAAAAAGAATCACTTAGGTTCCCACCTTAAAGGAATAAATCACACAGCTCTGATCCTAAAAATAAACAGAACCCCATAAAGTATTAACTATCCAACACCGCTGAGAAGCAAATAAAGCTACAATCTTAACTTCCTCTCAAAGTGTTGAAACTAAACTCAGACATCAAAGATAAAATAAATAAACCTATAAACAGAACCCATAAAGTGTTGCACTATCCAGCACCCATCAGAATGCATAAAGCTACAATCTTTACCTTTCTCCTCAACTATTCAACTTAAATCCAGCACCAAATCTAGATAAAAAAAAACCTACAATCTTTAACCCATTTTCCCCTTCAAGACAACACACACAAAACTTACCTCAAAATCAAGAACAGAAAACAGTCTCAACACATAAACAAAACAAGTGCAAAATCAAGAATTGAGCAAAAACCAGAACAAAGTCAGAGAATAACAACACAAACAACTAAAAGTCCAAGAACCCAATTCTTACCTACAGATTGAGTCTCTGATTATTAAGCCAGAAAACTATCCAAAAGAGTAATTTTTTATGTAAAATGAAGAAAACCCAACTCAAAAAACGAAGCAAAGGAGAAGAATAATTGAGATTTGCAGAGAATAAAATCAACAAGAATGATGGTAGTGGATTCGAAAGTTTGTCAGAAAGTCCCCTAAATATTTGTGCTCTAATTTTGTACTGTGTGTTGGAATTTTATACTAATATTTGTAGATTAGTATTAGGATTTGTAGATTAGTATTAGCATTGAGCAGGCTTAAACCTTATGTGTTCTGTGCTTTACCATATATGGCTTTTGGATAAAATAAATGAGTGGATTTTTTTCCTTCGTAGCAACTCAACTTCTACTTTGGTCTGGCTATTTGAAGTTGAAGGAATCCATATTTTTGGCTAAACCAATTTTCTAAACTATTAAAATTGGTCATTGATATGCAAAAAGAAGATAACAAAATAAGTAAGTCTCTCTGCAAACTATAGAAAGACGAAACAGAACCACTTAAATGCCTAAGGGAGCTAACAAAATCAAGAAGTATGCAAGTGTCATTAAATAATTGGTCATTTATTTCATTTATGTAGCTACAAAGTATGAAAAAAAATCATTTAAAAATATTACAAAATCGTGTCCAAAATCCACATTAAAAATATAAGCTTCATCCCTCAAAAATCAAAATTCCATCATTCTGTGTCATCTAACAGTAAGAAAAATCCTCATTCTACCATGCACACAGTCCAACTATAGAAGAGTACACAATCAAAGTTCCACCATAAAGCTAGCAACTTTTTTTCATTTTTTCCAACAGATTAAGATCGAGGAAGCATAAACCAAATCCAATCAATAACATCAATTCATCCAAAGCCCATCAACAATTTAGACACAAACATAACATTCAATACTAATATCCAAACAAAAAGTATACACTAACACATAAGCTTCATCCAGCTTAATCAATCAAAACGACAAAGCGATTTCTCACCGCAACGCATGCGGAGCAAAAATCTCTAAGTCCGATTCAGCTGTAATTTCAAGAGCTTTGGAGCTCCAAAATTAGCAGGCCCCAAATAAAATCGAACAAACTTGAAATCCAAAAACATAATTCGGTATAGCACAGAAGTAAACCACACAGAATTTATAATCCAATCTAATTTTAGCAGAAAGAAATATGAAAATCTAATTGAAAAAGAAGAAAACAACAACTGAAATTGCAGATCTGATAACAACAGTATAAACAGAGCAGCTTCGACAGAACGGCAAGCTTTTCTTCTATATACAATACAACATTTTTCCCTTTTGTATATACAAGGAAGCAAGAAGGAACTAAAAAACCAAGCAAAAGCAGAAACAAATAGCAGAGAAAAGAAAATGAAGGTGACCCTCAAAGCCTTCAAAATTATAGCTGAATTGAAGAAGACTACGTGTTTGATGAATTTACAGAGAGCAAGACACGTATACATACAATGCAGCCTTTGAGAAGCTGAAACGACAATAATACCCCTGTTTACCTTATCACTTTGAGAAGTTGGAATGACAAAAATATCCCTATTGGCCAATTGAATGACCAAAAGCAAATATGTTGAAAGTCAGTGATTCTAGTAATAATTTGTCTATAAATGTGCAATTTTTCTCATCTTGTTATTGGCAATAATTCCTTAGGGGTTATTTGATTCGGAATAAATTAAGTTATTTTAGATTTTGTGGTTATTGTTTTATTTAATATGAGATAAATAATGTCACGCTTCGAGTATATCTTAGGCGTGGCCGGTACTAAGAACCATTTCTGATTCCAAACGAATTTTTGGTCTGACCTACTGCTAACGAGAGGACTGAATAGCTTATGTGGAAGCTTTATAAAAATGAGCATCATAATGTTTTAAACAAACATAGATCATCTCAACAACTTTATCTAAAAGTCTTAATAATAATAGTAATAATAAATGAGTTTGAGCACATCAGAAAACCACGACTTGACTAACTCATCTAGCTTATCTATGAAGTCTCTAATAACCTGAGGATAGGTGTAGGGACAAGATCCTTGACTATCTAAATACTCTACTAAATATTGAATAAATTAGATAAACGGTCTTACCAAATACTAATAGGAAAAGGTCCTAATGAAGCGTCTCTTGTTGATCCTGGATACATGAATCTGTATCATTCAAAGATATAGTGTCAAATTACGTCAATACATGAAATATAGGGTATGTAAAACAGCTGAATGAAACAAGTGGTAAACTGAACTGAAAGAGTAAATCTAAAGGTAGACTCTAAAATAGTCAACTGAAAAGTAAAGAATGCATGTGTACTTTAACAACCAAGTTTTACATGTTAATATGTATGCAATAGTAGCAAATATTGAAAATAATATGATTTACTTTTCTTTGGGAGTTTATCTAACCAACAACCATCACTTTGAGCATCATGATGATACAACGTCTTGCCCACGTTGTTAGAGTCATCCTATATTTTGCCACAGTAAAGTGTTGCTCCTAATTACACACGCAAGTGTGCGTGGTCGCGCGAGTAATATAGTGGCTCTTTCTAAAAGATCCCGATTATCGAACCCAAATGACTTGTCGATTAACTATTTTACTAAATTATACTAGTCTAATTATTTATTCAGGTATGCCAAAAGAGTTTAATTTATATTTAAATACTAAGAATGCAAGAATGAAATGAAAAAAATTACTTACAATGGTTGGAAAAATTCAGGACTGCAGCATGCTTAAGGTTTTATGTATCACATCTCATATAATGAATTAACTACGGTTATCAAATTACTGATTTACAGGGTTGATTTTATGATCATGATCTCCCGACCTTTAATCACCTACTCCATTAGACTGTCTAACTACATCGTTGAGCAGGTATAGACAGACTCAATTGGCGATCAATTATATTTCATATTGTTTCGTAACCAAGCTCGGTGTTCGTCCGGGTGTCAAACCTGAATATGAATTTTAACAAATAATATGCAAGAGAGATCGAGCTCTTTGTATTTTTTGGTCTATCTACCTCTCCATCTTCCGAGTTTAAGAGTAGAAAATATATTTATTTCTATGGTGATCAAGCATGAAATACTAAAACAAGAATACAAAAGTAATTTAAGCGATAACTAGCATTAATTTAAAATAATCGATGTTCAACAATTATCCGTAGTTGAAGCCCCAGAACAAAGGTCTTTAGCTACTAATGTCTAAGAAAAGAACCCTAAAAAGTATTACGGCTACAAAGTATGATAAAGAAGTTCTTCTTCACAAAATATCCCTAGGATCCTATTTATAGAGTTTAGGAAAAAAATTATTCAATTTCTAGTCCAATTAGGAATCCTAAATCAACTAAAATTTGTCTGGAAAGTCGGGGTTGGCCTAGGGCAGCGCACCACCATAGCACTAGGACTGTTAGGGCAGCGCGCTAGTAGTACGCAAGAACTTGGCTCCAGTAGTTTAGCCCTGGCGCGACGCACCAAGGCTGCTCCAGGTTTGTTTTTCTTCACTCCAATTTTCCCTTCGCTTTCGTCGCCTCTTATTTAGCTCATACTTTATTAGAAATCTCTGCATATGCTAATCATGTAGGCTAGTGCGCATTCACTGCAATGCTCAATCAAAACACAACAATTATCATCAAGAATATCCTCGAAACATAAGGCACATGCAGGTAAATCATAGTAAATAGGCATATAAGTACGCTTAAGATCATAAAGGACGAACTTAACTAATGGATCCAATCTCTGAGTCCTTACTAGAGACTTTACGAGGAATCGTCCGAATCAACGACACAGTCCTATCCTATGCTGGTTGCACAGTTATTGGGTTTGGATTATATTACTCTTACCCAACTTGGTTTTCAATACTACTCCCAAAACAATGCAATAATGCTCAATAATTGTATTTTGTCCCATTTAGGGAAAAGTCCACTGTTTTGAGTTAATACTCAAAAATGCTTCTTTATAACTATACTGAACTTTCTTTACAAGACTATGCTTTTATGAAAAATTGATGGTACTTTCTCAAACTGAAGATATGATTTCTTTAAAGCTAACTATGCTTTTCTTTCTGAAAATAATGCACTTGAAACAAGCAATTTATGCTTTCTTGAAACTCTTTGTGAAATACTACTTTAAAAGCTTGTTAAGCATTGCTGCAAAAAACTGCTTATTTTTAGAAGTGTTTTTTTTAAAATAGCTTTTAAAAAAAGTGTTTTAAAAAAAAAAAACAATTTGTGTTTGGTAAATTCATTTGAAAAGTGCTTTTGATAAGAAATTTGTGTTTGACTAAATTTTTTTAGAATGGTGTTTTTGAGAGTAAAATTACGAATAAGGGCAAGTATCAATTTGATTTTAATATTAAGATTATTTTATAGAGAAACTATTTCAAACATCTAATACAGAAACTTTAATTACATTTTTAATTTAATTATTTAAAATGTACATATTCAAATTGTCAATCAATATTGTACATAGATAAATATTGTTGAAAAATATTGAAAAGAAGAATCTTTTTGTTATTTGTTACCTATTTTTTTTATTCAATCTTAGCTATTATCCCTTTTTTTGGTTATAATACTCTAAAGTCTTAAAAAAATCAAATTAAAATAAAATAATACATAAATTAAGAAAATAAATATTTGTTATTTGTTACTTTTTTGGGAGGGTCTAAATCTTTAATGTTATTTTTTCTCTCTCTTTTTTTTAATCCTACAAAAATATTGTTGTTTTAAAATAATATGTAAAGTAATATATACAATATAATATATAAATAATAATATAAAACATAAAAAAAATCATTATACAAAAATAAAAAAATAAAATTCTTGAATGAAAATTAATCGAACTTATGAGATACGTTAATTAATTAATAAGGGATATATTGATAAATATGTATATGTGTAAGGGATATTTTAGTCTTAAAAAAATAATTTTTTGCTTCTGCTTCTGTTTTTATAAAAAAACAGAAATTTTTGGCTTCTTCCCAACAATAGAAGAACTGCTTATGCTTCCATTTAAAAGAAGTTTTAAGAATTTTCCTAACACTTAATTTTTTCAAAACATTAAGTATTTTTTCTCAACAAAAAAAAAGAAGCACTTCTGGCCTCCCGTCAGCTATGTCAAACAGGCTCTAAGACTTGAAATTCACCTTACTCATGAAAAGAATGCATAAGAGATACTATGTCAAGATTTTTAAATAACTCTCGGCTAAAAAAGGTTCATGTGCTATGTTAAGTATGAACAATAATTAAAGATCATCAATAATGTGAAATAATGAAATCTCTATAATGAATTCAAGAATCAATAATAGGAATATAGATAAAATTTCGAACATATTGAATTTTGGGATAAAAACCCTAGTTTTGATTTTGCTAGTTGAAATCGCAAATGTAAGGTGTGAGAAAAAACTTAGTCTCTTACTATGATAGTTTTACATACCTGGGTGAATAAGAGTTCTTGAAGAAAACTTGATTAAGAAACTTGAAACCCTAGGTTTGCTCTTGATTTTTGCTCAAAGTTTGGGGAGAAAGATATGAGGATATAATGAGATAATATTATGATATAATCCCAATTAGATATCAAAACGTTGAGGTTAAGGCTTAGAAAGAATGGAAAAAGACTAAGATAACCCCACTTAAAAATATGTCGGAACATTCCACGAGGGCAAACCACGACTCGTGGTTGGATCTACGAATCATGGATTCCTTTCGTGGAATCCATGCCAAAAATTGAGCATTCGAAGTTCATTCCACGAGCCCAAATTACGTTCTGTGGTTTGATCTACGGACCATGATTTGTATCCATAAAAATCAGACAAAATTAATTTTTTGAAGTTCATTTCACGAGTCCGTAGATTGATCCACGACCAGTAGGTTGGGTCCATGGAAATCAGGCCGAAAAATCAGTCTCTAAAATTTGATTCACGAGCTCAATCTACGATCCGTAGTTCAATTTATGGCCAGTAGACCGGACTCGTGAAAATCAGGTCTAAAAACTCTGTTGAGAGTGTCTATAGTAAAATGATCATAACTTTTTACTCCAAACTTGGATTGATGCAAAATTGGTGGCATTCGAAAGAAGATATATATACCTTTAATTTGATATTAATGTGCCGTCTAACTCTTTGTATTCTGAGAGATATGATCATTTTAAGTTGATCCTTGTAGGAACTCATGTGAAAGCCTAGTCGATAGGAAAGTTATGAACTCGACTCAGTGTTAGAGGTCTCTTATTATAACCCTAAACCACATCTGATACACTTTCTACACTAAAGAATGGACCTTAACACACATGTACATGTAAGACACCATCCGGTCCAAGCTTATATACTTACGGCGAATGCTTCGAATACTTAGAGTAGAATTTGCAAGGGTTACAAATAATATCAAAAACATTTATAAATTTATGTTGCTAATAATTAATAATTCATAATCAAACACTGAATAAATGTAACAGAAAGAGATCAAAAATATCATTAATGTATAAGAATTAATTAAAAATGTCCTCTTTCCACCTATCAGATTAGATATGTCCCTCATCTCACCTATTTGATTCAAAAAATACTCCTAAGTTTAGTTAGTCAAGTAGATGAGTGTTTTCAAGACTGTCAATAGTTCAAAGATGAAACTAATAATTTGCGCCAAATTTAGAGGTGTTTTTAATACTTTTCTATTTTTTTTAATGCATCGTGCCAAACGAAGCCTTACCTTAAATCAACCAACAAACAATACAATATACCTTCATATGATTAATAATCACTAAAGTATTGTATTGTACCATACTTTACAAAATGACACAATATAGTATCACACCAAACAACAATTCAATTAAAGTTGCAGCATAATCTCCCCTGAATCCTGAGATTAATATAAATCTGTTTTAATTTTAAAAACTTTTCATGACCTCATTTTGGGGCTAGATGTTATTGTAGGTTTTTTTTTTTTGGGTCATAATAACATCAAACGTCTTTACATTAATTTCAGTTTTTTTTTCTCTCTCCATACGATACAACAAACACAAGGACATACTCAAGTACTAGTAGTTAGAACTCAACAATTTTTCCCCAATTCATTTCTCGTAACACTCAGAATTCCATATTCGCCATCGTTGAACGTTATCACACGCACTCACATCTTCAGTGCTTAACTACGCATTTTAGAAGAACCCTTTACTCTCTCGATTTCTCTTTTTTTCTCTGGATCTCTTGGAGGGTTTCTTCTTTTTCTGAGATCTCGTCTCGCAGATCTCCATCATGGCGGCTGCTAATGCTCCGATCACTATGAAAGAGGCCCTTACAGTATGCTCTTTCTTTCTTATACTTTGAATGAAATGTTTGTGTACTATTTTCTCGTTCATACTATTCCTTTGAAATTGCTAGTCTTACTAGAGTCTTACCCTACTTAACATGTATGAAATGTAGATTAGATCTGTAATATGTGGTTAATTGCCGGATCTGATACCTAATTTATTTTATTATGTTGAATTTTCCTAATTTACTTTGGTTACGAATGTGAAATTTGGGTTGAATTTTGATATTATATGACTTGGTGTTGCAGTTGTCAAGTATAGGGGTTAACCCGCAGTTCATTACGTTCACAAATGTAACCATGGAATCAGACAAGTATATATGTGTTCGGGAGACATCACCACAAAATAGTGTGGTCATTATTGATATGAGTATGCCAATGCAGCCTTTGCGCCGCCCTATTACTGCTGACTCTGCTCTTATGAATCCCAATTCCAGAATTTTGGCTCTAAAAGGTATAGCTTTAATAAGGAATTTTTAGATTACTCACTGAATGTTCTATCATTGGCTCAAGTTTGCAATTGTGATACCTGAAGTGCTGGTACTATCTATGTATTAACTGACTCGGTATTTTGTTGGGTTTTTAATACTTAAAAGTGGATAAGTCAATTTTGAAGGGGAGCCTTAGAGCAATGACAATTGTCTTTGTGTGAACTATAGGTCACAGGCTTGAGCCTGGAAGCAGGTACTAATGCTTGCATTAGGGTAGGTTGTCTAAATTACACCCCTTAGGGGTGCGGCTCTTCCCGGACCCTGGTAACGCGGGATATTTTGTGCCCGGACTGCCCCTTTTTACTATTACATGATTCACTATTACATATGTGAAAGAAATTTGAAGCTCGAGTAAAAAAGTCAAACAGTATAGTCTAACATGCATATATGAAGCTTTGGTTACAAAGGTAATAAACGGAAGAGACATTAAGGGAGGTGAGTTTGGACATCATGGTGTAATTTCTGCTAGTGGTTTCCTTCTTGGGGAAGACTCCAGCGGATATTACTTTATTTTTTATGAGAGTGAGGAAGCTTTATCTGCAGAAATGGCTTTTACTCTCAACTCTAAGTGCAATTGTGGAATATGTTTAGGTCTCTGATTACTGCATTTGAATTGAGATATAGTCAATCTAAGAGTGGTCAGTGCAGTTATTAACTTAAGTAGAACCGAGAGATCGTGAATTGAATCTTCATCCAATTATGTGATTTTTATGCTCTCAAAAAATCTGAGACCCATGTTTATCTCAAAAAATCTCTGACCATGTGATAAATCAGCTGTTACTAGAAGATTCTTTCTGACATACATATCGTACCTAATTGTTTCCTAGATGTTGACTTCCAATTTAGGACCAGCCGACTATAGTTTGGACAAATCACTGTTACCTTGTTTCCTCCATGGCCTAAAGGGTTTAGTGGATTTCTTTTGTTCATTATATTTTCTTCAACGAATTTGTTAATTCAATACTGAAGTATTGAATTATTGGGGATCTTGTTTCCCGTCATCCCTATACATTCTATAAGTGGGGAAGAGGAAAACACAATCTGATGGGACCCTCTTCCGCTTTGGATTTAGTTGTAATACGTTTTCTGATGAAGAAAAACTCTCTTCTTTCTCCTCTTTAAGCTCAAGTACCAGGAACTACTCAAGATCACTTACAAATTTTTAATATTGAGGCAAAGCAGAAAATAAAGTCATATCAGATGCCTGAGCAGGTAATAAGTAGCCATAAGGATTCTTTCTTTTAATTTGTTTGTTGCATTCTTTGCAGCTTTTGATAGTGTTAATATAACTTTAAGTGTATGTTATATTTAGGTTGTTTTCTGGAAGTGGATTACCCCGCAGATTTTAGGTATCGTCACGCAGACGTCAGTCTATCATTGGCCAATTGAAGGTAAGACAGTTCCCCTTTTTCTGTGGTGATGTTTACCAACTTTTCTTTCTCGTGTTTGAGTGGATAAAGGTCCTTTTTTTGTGTTTATTACTTTTTCTGGCCATTCTTTTTTAGGTGATGGTTGGTTGTCTGTCCTTAAGATGATTTTTTGTCTGTATTCAGGTGATACTGAGCCTATAAAGATGTTTGATAGAACAGCCAATCTAGCCAATAATCAAATAATCAATTATCGTTGTGATCCTTCAGAGAAATGGTTGGTTTTGATTGGCATTGCCCCAGGTTCGCCGGAGGTGTGTAATGCTGTTAATCTATGCTGTTATTGATAGTTTTGATGTTTTATTGTGATAGCAGATTTTGTTTTTATCATTAAATCCCTTCCCTAAGTATAATCAGCGAGGGAAAGCCAGGAAAGGTCATATGAGGTTTTGACGTTGTGTTACATTTTCTCAAACATTTTGTTATGCAATTTTTTTCTGTTCCTCTATCTACCCTCATTTGTTTTTAACATGCTGATTGTTGGTGGTTCTCAATCGTTGTATTGTGGTATTGTACGAAAAGGAGTATTGCATGTAGTGACTTGGTCATAGTCCTGTGTGCTGTACTTTTGTTGCCTGAATATTGAATACTTTAAGCTGCAGCAACCTGGGCCAAAAATGGTCATTTGTTGTATGCACTAGATGGTGTTGATGAAGGGCTGAAAGTTTAGGTTATTAACAAGGTAAGTTCTACATCAGGGGAGAGAGGGGGAAGAGGAATGGAGGGGAAATCTAAAGCTCAAATGACTGGCTTTTTAAACATTTCAGTGAAATTTGTTCTAGGTGGATACATTACTGTTTTTTGATGATTTCACCCAAATTTCAACGTATAAAGAAATTCTTTAGTCATTTGATTTTACCATTTCTCTTCTTGTCATTAGAGGCCCCAACTGGTCAAAGGAAATATGCAATTATATTCAGTGGATCAGCAACGAAGTCAATCTCTAGAGGCACACGCTGCATCATTTGCATCATTCCGAGTGAGAAAAGCTCCTCTATACAATTTTTTTTTTGCTAGCTGTGCTTCGATGTTTTCCTGTTGTAACTGTTGTATGCTTTAATCAGGTACCTGGAAGTGATAGAGATTCCATACTCATTTCTTTTGCCACGAAATCCTTGAATGCTGGACAGGTTATAACAAAATTGCATGTCATTGAGCTGGGAGCTCAGCCAGGTTAATACGCTGTGTCCTATTTTCCTTTCACCATTTTTTTTTTATCATTGAAAGTTTTTTACTAACATTGTGGTGAGAATTGCCTGATATAACTATGTCCTATTCCTAACATGGTACATTTTTGCAGGGAAACCTTCGTTTACGAAAAAACAGGCGGACCTTTTCTTCCCTCCAGATTTTGCTGATGATTTCCCAGTTTCCATGCAGGTATCAGTTGCCTTTCCTGGTCTGTCACTTTGTCTTGTGTTTGTGTATTGTGAATTCTGTTTCTTCTGACACAACTTTTCTGTTTCTTTTGCAGATATCTCATAAGTATAGTTTAGTTTATGTCATCACAAAGCTTGGGCTTCTTTTCGTCTACGACCTGGAAACAGCTACTGCGGTATACAGAAATAGGATTAGCCCAGACCCTATTTTCCTGACAGCTGAAGCTTCGTCAATTGGTGGTTTCTATGCCATCAACAGGCGAGGCCAAGTGTTGCTAGCCACAGTAAATGAAACAACTATTATACCTTTTGTCAGTGGACAAGTAAGTCTATTTTCGTTGCATCCTGCAACCATGTATTTCGATAATTTTTGTTTCCTGAAGTGTAAATATTGGATGAACCCTTGTAAGGTGTCAAATTCTTACACATGTTGCAGTTGAACAATCTGGAGCTTGCTGTCAATCTTGCCAAAAGAGGAAATCTTCCCGGTGCCGAGACTTTGGTAAGTTGATGTATTATTTTCAGTATGTCATTGTTTTGAAATGATTTCGCAGTGGGAGAGAATTCTGCCCTTTTCTTTAGTGTACAATATCTCTTTCCTGTGGAACCTTCTAACTCTGGTAACTAGTTCACTGCTTGGTTTTTGCTCTTGAAATTCTTCCTTTTCTAAATTGAGAAGTACTGAAACAGATTGTTTGTTATTTAGATCATCTGCTAGAGCTAGATTCTACATGGCTAGTCCCTCTTACTTTATTCTTTGTCAAAAGAAAAATCCCTCTTTACTTTATCATAAATGTTCAGCAGTGTTCTTATCAGAAGCTGTTAACTCTGATGGAATCGACATCTGGAAATTTTGTTGCTCTCTACTCCTTACAATGGTCTTACATCTATTAATTTTGTCACAGGTTGTCCAGCGCTTCCAAGAATTGTTTGCCCAAACCAAGTACAAAGAGGCTGCTGAGCTTGCTGCGGAATCACCTCAGGGCATTCTCCGTACGTCTGATACTGTTGCCAAATTTCAGGTATTGATTTTGTTAGCAAGACAAATTTTCCCTCACAATATTTATTGCTCACCAAGGCCGAGTTTCAAGAATAAACTGATTTTAGTTCTGTCTTGTTTTACAAAAGGGTTATGCACACTGTATTTATGTGTCTCTTTGTCTTATTTGCAGAGCGTTCCTGTTCAAGCAGGGCAAACACCTCCTCTTTTGCAGTACTTTGGGACACTTTTGACAAAAGGGAAGCTCAATGCTTTTGAGTCATTGGAACTGTCACGCCTTGTTGTCAACCAAAATAAGAAGAACCTTTTGGAGAACTGGTTAGCTGAGGATAAGCTGGAGTGCAGTGAGGAACTTGGCGATCTTGTGAAGGTTAAATTTAGAATTCAACGCTATTAGTTTTTCTTCTGTTCACCACTTCAATTGATTTCTCTCTTTCACATAGCCTAAGGTGCTGACAGCAGCTGTAAACCTTTTGTTGTAGACTGTTGATAATGATCTCGCCTTGAAGATATACATCAAAGCAAGAGCAACTCCAAAAGTTGTTGCTGCTTTCGCTGAGCGCAGGGAGTTTGACAAGATTCTGATATATTCCAAGCAGGTTAGTGATGCATTTTTGCTGGTCATTATGTAAATTTCTTTTTGGCCTGAGCTGTCATCTATGTTTTACTCAGTTCAAGCGTTTCTATGGTGACTCTATTTGAGGTTGGTAATTATAAATGTTTTTTTGTTGATATAGGTTGGCTATACGCCTGACTATCTGTTCCTCCTGCAAACAATTCTTCGATCTGATCCTCAGGTATGCGGGAAATGGTTTTAGCAAAAGTTATAAGTATTGAATCTTCAACAGTTTTGGCTTTCACATGCCGTATGTTTTGTAGAGAACAATTGCTTTGATTATTTTCCTCTGACATCTCTTTGAAATGTTGCTCTTATGTTGGTAATATTACTTCATTTCTTGAAGCAAAAATCAACACAACTTCTCCTATGGTGCTTAGTTGCTGGATTGATGTGAACTATTGTGTCTGTATATGCAGGGAGCTGTTAACTTTGCACTCATGATGTCCCAAATGGAGGGCGGTTGTCCAGTTGATTATAATACAATCACTGACCTTTTTCTACAGGTTAGTTGGCTTCTTAATGATGTCAAAATGCTTGTTTACTATTAGACCTACACAGTTCACTCCAATATTTTCCCTGTTAAGGGCTTTAAACTAGGCGCTTTAGAAGGCTTATTTACCATTTTTACTGGGTGCAACACATAGCTGATGAAATTCTCTCTTTTCTTTTTTTCATCAGAGGAACATGATCCGCGAGGCAACAGCATTTTTGTTGGATGTTCTGAAACCTAACCTTCCAGAACATGGTTTCTTGCAGACTAAGGTTTCTTTTCTCCTGTAGAAAGCCATTTTTCTGTCTATGCATTTTGTTTTTAGATTGTAATGCCTCCATTATACAGGTATTGGAAATCAATCTTGTGACTTTCCCCAATGTAGCAGATGCTATATTAGCAAACGGAATGTTCAGTCACTATGATCGACCTCGAATTGCTCAACTTTGTGAAAAGGCTGGTCTATACGTGCGGGCTCTGCAGGTTGAATGGTTTTCATCATTTGAATTTATTTTCATCTGATTGCAAATTAGTTAAATGGTGTATTATTTCTGCAGCACTATACTGAACTCCCTGATATCAAGCGTGTCATTGTGAACACACATGCAATTGAGCCTCAGGTTATTATGCTCTATGGATTGCATTGATTTTTTTTCCGAGTGAGCGGACTTGTATTTAACTATATTGTTTGTCTCAGGCTCTGGTTGAGTTCTTTGGGACTGTTTCACGTGAATGGGCTCTCGAGTGCATGAAGGACCTGCTAGTGATCAATATCAAAGGCAACCTTCAAATAATTGTCCAGGTACTCATTTTGGTTTCTATATTTTTACACAGAAGTATGTGTGCTGGAATTGATAGCCTGTTTAGCCGAGCTTCTGATAAGATTTGAGGTGTTTGGCCAAACAGGTAAAAAGAGCTTTTGAGAAGCAGTTATTTTGTTTTTTGGGAAGAAGCTACAAAATTCTAGTTAGTTGCGCGGACTCTTCACTTTTGATGCCGCACCTGTGTCGGATTCTCCAAAAATACACTACTTTTGGGAATCCGACACGCACCTGTTGACATTTTTAAAGAGTCTGAGCAACATAGATTTAATTCTCCTTCCAAGAAATAGAAGCGGAGGCAGAAAGTAGTTTTTTCTTACCAAAAAATTATATTATTAAATTCCCTTGTTAATTAACTCATCTCTCTCAAATATAAATACAATCCGCTTCTCCTTTCCCTTTTTTGATTTTACTAAATTTTTATTGATAATTTTTTTAATATATATTTTTATTCTATGTTTTATATTTTAATTAAATAAAAAAGCTTGACTAAAAGTCTTACATGATAAATATTTTAGATTATTTCTCTATGTAAATAATACCAACTGTAAATGAACCTTGATTTAAAAAAAATGAACCTTGATAATATCCTTATCGTTATTTGATACCCAGAAGTACTTTTTGGAATGATTGGCCAAACCCAATCTTCTTATTAAATTCCGAAAAAACCTCTCAAATGAATTGGCCAAACACACAAACTGCTACACTTGTACAAGTACTTCTATGAAAAGCTATTTTGATAAAAGTGCTGCTCAAAATAAGTTGTATTTTAGAAGCGTGGCCAAATAAAAAAATAAATTAAAGATTCTTGAATCATGTGATCACATCATTTTTTTTTCGTAATGTTCAATTATTGTGGGACATACCAATTACAACATATCTGATTATGTTGTGATATTGCAGGTAGCGAAAGAGTATTGTGAGCAGTTGGGTGTTGATGCCTGCATAAAGCTTTTTGAGCAATTCAAGTCTTATGATGGGTTGTACTTCTTCTTGGGATCATATTTGAGTTCCAGGTATGTACACATGGAGATGATATCTTGATATTTGGCTAGCTTAATCGACCACTCTTTCAAAATTTTTGGCTGGCTTGGTGAATTGTCATTTTTTATTTCCTGCAGTGAGGATCCCGAAATTCACTTCAAGTATGTTGAGGCTGCTGCCAAGACTGGACAAATCAAAGAAGTTGAGCGTGTGACAAGAGAATCAAACTTTTATGACCCTGAAAAGACGAAGAACTTCTTGATGGAAGCCAAACTTCCTGATGCTCGGCCTCTAATTAATGTTTGTGACCGTTTTGGTTTTGTTCCTGATCTCACACACTACCTCTATACCAATAACATGCTACGGTATATTGAAGGTTATGTCCAAAAGGTTGGTACAGTTTCACTGTACTTCTTTTATTAAATTTCTTGTAATTTTATGACTTACGGACTTTTATCTGCCATTGTATAGGTCAACCCAGCTAATGCTCCTTTAGTTGTGGGACAGCTATTGGATGATGAGTGTCCTGAGGATTTTATTAAAGGCTTGATCCTTTCTGTTCGTTCTCTGCTACCTGTTGAGCCCCTTGTGGATGAATGTGAAAAGAGGTTTTTTTTATATAAATATATCTGGTACAATTGTTTATAGTTGGTCCTTAGAAACTTTCATGTTAAGCTTTAACTTCTTTGTTGTCAGGAACCGCCTCCGACTGCTTACTCAGTTCTTGGAGCATCTTGTGAGTGAAGGAAGCCAAGATGTGCATGTACACAATGCTCTGGGTAAGATCATCATAGATAGCAACAATAACCCAGAGCACTTCCTGACAACCAACCCATACTATGATTCACGTGTTGTGGGTAAATATTGTGAGAAGCGCGATCCTACCCTTGCTGTTGTTGCATATAGGAGAGGGCAATGTGATGATGAACTTATTAATGTAACCAACAAGAACTCTTTGTTCAAACTACAAGCCAGGTTTGTTGTTCATTTAGTAGTTTCTCTATAACTGCTGATTTGTCGGATGTCTAGAGGTGAACAACCAAATTTCCTAATGTCTCTAGGTATGTCGTTGAGAGGATGGATGGTGACCTCTGGGAGAAAGTTCTTAACCCTGAAAATGAGTTCAGAAGGCAGCTTATCGATCAAGTTGTCTCCACTGCTCTGCCTGAGAGCAAAAGCCCAGAACAAGTTTCTGCTACTGTTAAAGCTTTCATGACTGCTGATCTTCCGCATGAACTGATTGAACTTCTTGAAAAGATTGTCCTCCAGAATTCTGCATTCAGTGGGAACTTTAATCTGCAAAACTTGCTTATCTTGACAGCCATTAAAGCTGATCCATCTAGAGTTATGGATTATATCAACAGGCTTGATAATTTTGATGGACCTGCCGTAGGGGAGGTAGCTGTAGAAGCCCAACTTTATGAAGAAGCTTTTGCAATTTTCAAGAAGTTCAATTTAAATGTCCAGGCTGTCAATGTTCTGCTAGATAATATTCGTGATATAAACCGTGCTGTCGAGTTTGCCTTCCGAGTTGAAGAAGATGCTGTTTGGAGCCAAGTGGCTAAAGCTCAACTGAGAGAAGGATTAGTCAGTGATGCTATTGAGTCATTTATCCGTGCAGATGATACCACCCAATTTTTGGATGTCATTCGTGCTGCAGAGGATGCCGATGTTTACCATGACTTGGTGAAGTATCTGCTGATGGTAAGGCAAAAGACAAAGGAGCCCAAGGTTGACAGTGAACTAATCTATGCATATGCTAAAATTGATCGATTGAGTGACATTGAAGAGTTTATTCTCATGCCAAATGTTGCCAATCTACCGAATGTTGGTGACCGGTTGTATGATGAAGCCCTGTATGAGGCTGCAAAGATCATATTTGCTTTTACTTCTAACTGGGCCAAATTGGCTATCACACTTGTGAAGCTAACTCAATTTCAAGGTGCTGTCGATGCAGCACGCAAAGCAAATAGTTCAAAAACATGGAAAGAAGTCTGCTTTGCTTGTGTCGATGCTGAAGAGTTCCGCTTAGCTCAAATTTGTGGGCTTAACATTATAGTACAGGTAGCTTAGCATTGCTTTTCATAAGTTACTACCGGGGAATCCTTGTTTATATTTCTGTGTCAACATGCTTATCTAAATTGCATTGAAAATATCTGGAATACTGATGATTGGTTGTATCTATTTTACTTTGTCAGGTAGATGATCTGGAGGAAGTGAGTGAATATTACCAAAACAGAGGATGTTTCAATGAATTGATCTCCCTTATGGAGAGTGGGCTGGGTTTGGAGCGAGCCCATATGGGTATCTTCACAGAACTTGGTGTCCTTTATGCCAGATACCGTTATGAGAAGCTCATGGAACACATAAAGTTATTTTCCACCCGTCTCAACATTCCCAAGCTTATTCGTGCCTGTGATGAGCAGCAACACTGGAAAGAACTAACTTATTTGTATATCCAATATGATGAATTTGATAATGCTGCCACTACCGTCATGAATCATTCTCCAGATGCTTGGGATCATATGCAGTTCAAAGACATTGCTGTCAAAGTTGCTAATGTGGAGCTTTATTACAAGGCCGTCCACTTCTATTTGCAAGAACATCCTGATCTCATCAATGATCTTCTAAATGTTCTTGCACTTAGAGTGGACCACACCCGTGTAGTCGACATAATGAGAAAGGTCTCACTTTTCATAGAAGCCCTACTTACAAGCATTGTTTGGATTAGATTATTTGATGTTAAATCCCTCCTTTTCTCCTTTTTTTCTTCTTTTTATAACAGGCTGGTCATCTTCGCCTAGTGAAGCCTTACATGATTGCTGTTCAAAGTAACAATGTTTCTTCTGTAAATGAGGCCCTTAATGAGATATATGTTGAAGAAGAAGATTATGATAGATTACGTGAATCAGTAGATTTGCATGATAACTTTGACCAGATTGGTCTTGTGCAGAAGGTAAAGGATAGTTCACCAAATTGTGTTCCCTTGTATCTATCAGATAATGTTTTGATCAAGTAATAATTTTCATGCAAGTGTATCCATCAGATATCTGATAACAATTCTACTTTTTTTTTGTGTGGTGAACAGATAGAGAAGCACGAGCTTCTTGAGATGAGGCGTGTTGCTGCGTATATCTATAAAAGGGCTGGTCGGTGGAAACAATCCATTGCTCTGTCGAAGAAAGATAATCTTTACAAAGATGCAATGGAGACTGCCTCACAATCTGGGGATCGTGAACTTGCTGAAGAGTTGCTTGTTTACTTCATTGAACAGGTATCAGTGGTATTTCAAAGCCCGG